>PVIH01002945.1:0-47940 GCA_004025045.1 Sigmodon hispidus
TCAAGAAAAACAGTAAATTGAATTTAAAATGCTGATAAGTTAACAATAACTATAAAGAAAATAAAAATCATAAGCATGACTTATCAAGGGTGATAATGCAAATAATTTGCTACACATAAAATTACTTTGTGTTCAGCTTTCCCTCTGAATTTTTTTTTTCTATCCCTGTATATCCTTATTCAAGGTCCCTTCCCCCTCCTGCCACATCAGGTCATTTTTTTCTTCTCCACAACTCCCCATCCCCTCCCTGGGCAGGTTGCAGACAGTCCCATGGTCCCACTGATCGAATAATGCTTAGTTCAGTCTCCACTCCTGGCAAATCCAGTTTTGTCCCCCCTCCCTCAAGAGTGAGTCAGGTGTTCCTATAGGTGGAGTGGGATCCGAAGGGTCAGTCCAGGGTGTTTCTGATCCCAAGCTGTTTAGTGGTTGTGGTTTGCAGCTTGGGCATGCTTGGCTTTTTTTTTGTTAGTTTGTTTAGAGACCACTAATGAGTGAGTACATCCTCTTCTTATCTTTCTGAGTTTGTGATACCTCGCTCAGGAGGATATTCTCCAAACCCATCCATTTGCCTGCGAATTTTAGGATATCATTTTTTTCTTACTGCTGAGTAGTATTCTATTGTGTAGATGTACCACAGTTTGTTAATCCATTCTTCAGTTGAGGGACATCGAGGTTGTTTCCAGGTTCTTGCTATTACAAATAATGCTGCTATGAATAGAACCTATTTCTTTAGCATATACTGAAGACCAGCTGAGACATCCAGCCTCTTGGACTGAACACCTGGATTCTTGGACCTATAACTGGGAGCCAGCCATTGTTAGACTAGCTAGACCAACCATATATATATATATAATCACTCTATCAGTTCTGTTACTCTAGAGAACCCTGACTAATATATAACACGAAGGAAAACGTGTAGTTATGTCTTTCTGAGCCTAATTAACTTCACTTATCATAATTTCCATTAACATCCATTTTCCAAAAAATGTCATTTATCACAGTTGAATAAAATCCCACTTTCTTTATCCATTTGTCTGTTAGTGGAGACCTAGACTGGTTCCACTTCTTAGCTGTGGAAAGAGTAGCAGTAAGTAAGCATGGATACACACATATTTCTAGGGTATATTGACTTAAAGTCCTTTGGGTATATGTCTGGGAGTGATATATTTGGATCCTATGTCAGTTATTTTTTAATTATTTAGGAAACCTCAGTACTGATTTCCATAGTGGTTGTATAAGTTTACAATCCTATTAGCAATAAATAAGTGTTCCTTCCTACCCTCCGCATCTTTGCCAGCATTGGAGGTCCTTTGTCGGTCCTGCTGCACAGAGCTGAGCAGAGAACATGGCAAAGGGAGCTGAGCAAAGGACATGGCCAAGCAGGGAACCTGCAACATGGTTTGACTTTGAAGAGGAGCTTGCACCAGTAATTTGGTGTGGTGTGTAGTTTTTGCTGCTGTGGGGAGCTGAGCAGAGAACATGACTGAGCTGGGAAACCAGGTCATGAATGCAGTGACATATAATGATGTGCATATCAACTTCACTTTGGAAGAATGGCTAATGCTAAAGCCATCACAGAAGAATCTCTACAAAGATGTAATGTTGGAAACCTACGAAAACCTCACTAAAATAGGATACCATTGGGAAGAACATAATATTGATGAACATTGTCAAAATGCTAGAAGGCATAAAAGTACTCTTAAAATGCACAAAAGAACTCATGCTAGAGAGAATGCTTCTAAATGTGAGCAATGTGATAAAACATTTGAACAGCACAGTGATCTTCAAAATCATAAGAGAACACATATTGTTGAGAAAATCTATAAATGCAATAAGCATGGTAAATCTATTCCAAACCAGAGATATTTTCAAATGCATGAAGAAACACATACTGAAGTGGAGGTCCTTTGTCTCTTCTTCAACTAAACTCAATTTTTTTACACAACACATTCTGATCATGATTTTCCTTCTCTCAATCGCTCCAAGATTCTCCCACTTCCCCACTCATATGACTCCTCATTCTTTATATCTTTAAAAATACAAACAAATAACAAAGTAAACATACAAGCAAAGACCAATAATATTTTTAAATGCCCAAACAAGGCAATATAAGACAAAACAACTACAAAAACACTGCTGAGTTCACATGGCTTGGATCAGCACATGCAGCCTGCCCTGAAGTGTGGTGAATATACCCGGTCAGACTCCATTGGAGAAAGCTTGACATTGCTTCTTTGGAGTCATCAACCACCTCTGGTTTTTACACTCTTTCCAACCTCTTTTTCTCCCTAAGCCCTGAGAAAAGAAGACTGATAAAGATATTCCCTTTAAAACTGGGTACCCCAAAGTCTCTTGCTCTCTGCCCACTGCCCATTGATGGATCTCTTGACAGCTTCCATATACAGCAAGAGGAAGCTTCACTGATGATGGCTAACCAAGGCACTGATCTATGGGTAAGCAGGATGTTGTTAGGAGCCATTCTATTGCTATGTTCCTTTATCAGAGCAATAGTATTTGGTTTTCCCCTTGGCCCATAGCCTATCTATCTAGTATCAGAATCTTAACCACCCAAACAATGTCCATCATGGGTTCCATCTCCTGCACTAAACCTAAAATCCAATCAGATAGTGGTTGGTTATGTCCACAATGTTTGTACCACTGTTAAACCAACATAGTTAGATCAAGGGTTTGCAGTTGGGTTGGTGGTTACCATTCCGCTCTAGTAGTGAGCAGAGTACCTTCTAGTACCACAAATACCTGTCAGAAGGGATGAAGGCTCTCAGTAGGCACCTGCTTGACTTTTCCCTGTTAGATGGGATATATAAGTGTTGTTGTCAGCAATGAGTCCTTACCTACCATCAGGTTGTGGAGCTCCTTTGGCCAGTGACTCAACTAGTGGCTAAGGATATTGACTATTTCTTTAAATGTTTCTTAGTCATTTGTGTTTCATCTTTTAGAGCTCTCTGCTTATTCTATACTCCATTTTTTATATTGGGTTATATGTTTTCTTGATATTCTGTCTTTTCATTCTTTATAACTTTAGATACTAACCATCTATCTAATATGTATGTAATTAGCAAAATTTTTCCCATTCTCTAACCTATCATTTTGCCCAAATGATGATCTTCTTTGAAATATAGACACTTTTTACCTTCACAAAGTTTCATTTATTAATTGCTCATTTTAGTATCTGTGCAACTGGTATCCCTTTCAGAAAATCCTTTCCTGTGCCAATGAGTTTAAGCCTATTCCCCATTTTATCTTCTATCAGATTCAGGGTATTTGAGGTTATTTTGAGCTCCTTGATTTATTGGAGTTGGGTTTTGTGCAGGGGGATAAATATGGATCTACTTGCCTTCTTTTACATGGCAGCCATCTAGTTTGACCAATGCTGTCTTTTGAAAATAATTTATTTAACTTTATTTTATGTGTATTGGTGTAAAAGTATCAAATCCTCAAGAACTTGGGTTACAGGCAGTTGCGAGCTGCCATGTGGGTGCTGGGAATTGAACCCCCGTCCTCTGGAAGAGCAGTCAGTGTTTCCAGCCACTGAACCATCTCTCCAGCCCCAGTGTCATTGTTTTTGAAGATACTGTTTTGTTTCCAGTGTGTGTTTTCAGATTCTTCATAAAAAATTAGGTGTTTATGAGTATGAAAACTTATGTCTGGATATTAAATTTAATTCTGTTGATCAACATGTGTGTCTTTATACCAATGCTATGGTGTTTTTATTATTATATAGTTTTGTAGTACAACTTGAGATCTGGGATGGTGATAACTCCAGCAATTTATTATTATTCAGGATTGTGTTACTTATCTTAGGTTTTTCTGTTTCCATATGAAGCTGAAAGTGTTTTTTTTTTTTTTTTTAATTTTCATGAATGGGTTGGAATTTTGATAGTGATTGCATTGAATCTGTAGGATGCTTTTGTTAAGATGGCCATTTCTACAATATCAATCCTACTAATCTATAAACATTGGAGATCCACCTTCTGGTGTCTTCAATTTCTTTCTTCAAAGTCTTAAAGTTTTTGCATATAATTTTTTCACTAGCTTGGTTAGAACTATCACACAGTATTTCTGAGATTATTGTGGAAGATACAGTTTTCCTGATTTCTTTCTCAGCCTGTCATTTATATATAAGAATGCTACTGATTTTTGTGTGCTAATTTTGTATTCCGATACTTTGCTGAAAGTGTTTATGAACTCTGGAAGATTCCTGGTCATGTTTTTAGTGTCTTCTATGTATAAAACTACCTCATCTATAAGGATACATTGACGTCTTTGTTTTCCTATTTTATCCTCTTGATCCCCTTCAGCTGACTTATTGCTCTAACTAAGACTTAAAGTATTATATTGAATAGATATGAAAAAAGGAATATTATTGTCATATTCCTGATTTTAGTGAAAATGCTTGAGTTTCTCTCTATTTAGACTGATTGGCTGTGGGCTTATTGAAGATTGCCTATATCGTGTTGCACTATTTTCCTTGTATGCCTAATCTTGCTAGTACTTTTATTATGAAGGGATGTTAGATTTTTGTAAAATATTCTTTCTGCATCTCATGGGATGATCATGTGATTTTTATCTTTAATCTGGTATAGTGTAGATTATATTACGTATGTTGAACAATCACTGCATCTTTGGCATGAGACCATCTTGATCATGATCTTTTTCATGTGTTCTTGGATCCAGATTGCAACTATTTTATTGAGAATTTTTACATCTCTATTTATAAAATATGTTGATCTATAATCTTTTTTGTTCTGTCTTTGTGTGGTTTTGTTATTAGAACAATTGTGGTTTCATATAAGGAATCAGGAAATTTTCATTCAGTTTCCATTTTGCAGAATTATTTAAAGAGTATAGGCATTAATTCTTCTTTGAAGGTCTTGTAGAATTTTGGACTGAATCCATCTGGGCTCTGGTTTTCATTTGTTAGCTTGTGGCTTTTGGTTGGGAGACATTTAATTACTCATTTTATTTCACTAGGTGTTATGGGTCTGTTTACATTGCTCATTTGATTTTGATTTAAATTTGTTATGTCATATATATCAAGAAATTCATCCATTTCTTTTAGGTTTTCCAATTAGGTGAATTAAGAATTTTTAAAGTATGTCCTTATAATTCTCTGTATGTCCTCAGTGGGGGCAAGAAGGCACAGAGTTAATGACACAGACCCAGGGAGCCAGTTGGAAAGAACTAACTCATTTATAGGGGGAGCCTTATATACCCTCCTCTCAGCACCTAGGCTATGTCATAATCTGGTGATATTTCATGGCTGTTACTCATTGGCAGGGCATGATCAGGAGATCTGACAGCATCTGTTGCTAGGAATATTCCGAGTAATCAGGAACTCTGGACAGTGCCTGTTGCTAAGCAGATTCCAAGCAATCAAGAATGTTGGACAATGGCTGTTGCTAGGCCCTCAGGCAGACTCCAGGTTGGTTCATAAGGAAGTATATTATGTGCATGCCTTGGCAACTGGTTGGAGCCAATTTCTCAACCCTTCTGGGCCTGTCTTACGACACTCAGTGTCACTTGTAATGTCCCCCTTTTGATCTCTAATTTTGCTTATTTGAGTCTTCTATCCTTTACTCTTAATTAATATAACCAATCTTATTGTTTCCTTTTTTCTTTTCCTTTTTTTTTTTTTTTTTTTTTTTTTTTTTTTTTTTTTTTTTTTTTTTTTTTTTTGAGAATCCAGCTTTGACTTTTATTCAAGAGACCAGATGGGTTGCCCCAGGATCTGGCTGCCAGCCCTGCAAGGCTGGTGACCCACAATCTGATCTGCCATTGCCCTGAGCTACAGCCTTGGCCCCAGGATTCCACTTGCAGCCACCACAGGTACTGGTGGGAGGGAGCCCTGGGGGATTAAATGCTTCTATTGATTCATTAAAAAAAAAAAAAAAAAAGAAAAGAAAGGAAAAGACACTAATGTTGTCTGTTCCCCATGATGGGTGGGCTCAAGGGGCTGGTGTGGCCCATGGCAGCACGATTTCTGTACAAATAATCCATCGTCTGGGGCAGAAGGGCAGCACATGGAAGCTACTTCTTGGCTTTGGCAGAGTTGCCAGTTGGGGTGGTGGGATGATCTCCAGGGTTCAGGCCGCTAAACTGCCCCGTACTTCCCCTTGTTCTTGTCAGCGGGCTTGAGGATCTGGAAGGAACACATAAGGTTCTCATCTATGCTCATCATGGCACCAGCATTGTCAAACTCTCCACAGTAGTTGGGAGCTGAGAAGAGTGTCACCAACTACCTCTTGGCAAAGAACTCATAGCCATCTTGTACAACCTGATGCGCACGGCAGATGAGGTCCAAATCATGCTTGCGCAGGAACTTGGCTACCACCTCAGCCCCAAAGGTAAAAGAGACACCGCGGTCATTCTCGCCCCAGCCTTGAACATCCTTGTCAGGGTCAGACCACAGGAGGTCACACAGTAGGCCCTGGTCAAGCACATCTGTGGGCCGTATGATGTGCCTAATCTGCTCCATAGATTGCAAGTCTGGAGATAGACCTCCATGGCAGCAGAAGATCTTCTCGTCTACAATGGCTGCAATGGGCAGGCAGTTGAAGCAGTCAGTGAAAGTTTTCCACAATTTGATGTTGTAGCATCTCTTGCGTTCATCATAGAAGCTGTAGATGTGGTTGATGCTGGCACACTCATGGTTCCCACGAAGCAGAAAGAAATTCTCAGGGTATTTGATCTTATAGGCCAGCAGCAGGCAGATGGTCTCTAAAGACTGCTTGCCATGATCCACATAGTCCCCCAAGAAGAGGTAGTTGCTCTCTGGAGGGAAGCCACCATACTCAAACAGCCGTAGAAGGTCATAGTACTGGCCATGGATGTCACCACAGATCTTGAGAGGCGCCTCAAGCTCCAGAAGAATAGGTTGGCTCAGGAAAATGTCCCGGGATTTGAGGCACAGACCACGGATCTCGTTCTCTGTTAGTTGCACATTCTTTCCAGGCAGGTGCCGGATGATGGAGTCCAGGTTGAGCTTCTCGCTGTCGGACATGGCGGAGGCACCACTCCGGCCCTGCAGCTCTGGGCTCTCTCCTCTCTTATTGGTTTTCTTAGAGAAATACCTCTGTTTCAATGAATCTTTGCATTTGTTATCATTTGTATTCTATCAATTTCAGCCTTGATTTTGGTTATCTCTTGATGTCTACTGGATTAGGATGTCATTTATTCTTGCTATCCTAAAGCTTTCAGATATATTGCTAAGTTACTAATATGAGATCTCTCCAATTTTTTAATGTATGCATTTGTGTTATGAACTTGCCTATTAAAATTAAACTGCCTTCCTTATTTCCCATAGGTTGGGTATATTTTCATTTAATTACATTTTGATTTCTTTCCTGATACATTTTTTATTCATAAGTGAATGAAACTTATGTTTCCATAAGTTTGTATACTTTCTGCCATTTCTGTTGTTGATATTCAGCTTTAATCCATGGTGGTCAAATATGATACAAGGTGTTATTTCAAGTTTCTTATGTAAGTTGAGAGTTACTTTCTGTCTTACAATATGGTCACTTTTGGAGAAAGTTTCATAAGCTGCTAAGAAGAAAGTATATTCTATATTGTTTGGGTGGAGTGTTCTGTAGATGTCTGCTAGGTCCATTTGATTTGTGATGATATTTAATTCCATAATTTTTGTTTAGTTTTTGTCTGGATGGCCTGCCTGTTGGCAAGAGTGGGATATTGTAGTCTGCCGCTATTGTGTGTGAGGGTTAATGTGTGATTTAGCTGTAGCAGTGTTTCTTTTATTAATTTGGATGCCCTTGAGGCTGGTGCATAGATGTTAAGAATTTCAATATCCTCTGGTGAATTTTTCCTTTCATGAGTGTATAGTGTCTTTATCTCTTCTAATCAGTTTTGGCTTATAGTCCATTTTGTCAGATATTAAAATGGGTACACCTGCTTGCTTCTTGGTCCATTTTGCTTGGAATCTCTTTTTCTGTCCTTTTACCCTGAGGAAATGTCTGTTCTGTTAGAGTGAAGTGTGGGTTTTTGTTGTTATATTTTTTTAAGATTTACTTTATTATGTGTACAATATTCTGCCTACATGTATGCCTGCAGAACAGAAGATGGCCTTAGATCTCATTACAGATGGTTGTGAGCCACCAAGTGGTTGATGGGAATTGAACTCAGGTCCTCTGGAAGAGCAGCCAGTACTCTTAACTGTGGAGCCATCTCTCCAGCCCCTGAGGTGTATTTCTTGATTACAGTAGAAAGATGGATCCTTCAGTTCTTGTCGTTGCGTTGGGTACGGTCTCCAGCGCCGAGTGCCCATCACTATGCCTTGGAAAATTGAGGAAATCAAGGACTTTCTGCTCACAGCCCGGCGGAAGGATGCTAAATCTGTCAAGATCAAGAAGAACAAGGATAATGTGAAGTTCAAGGTTCGCTGTAGCAGGTACCTCTACACAGTATTTATTGATTCCTGTTATTTTATTGTTAGAATGTGGGTTTTCTTCCCTCTTTTAACTAACTATCCTGGGATTATGTATTGCCTGTATATTTTTGGGTGTAGTTAACCTCTTCAGACTAAAGTTTTCCTTCAAGTGCCTTCTGCTGGACTGGAAGAGACATATTGCTTTAGTTTGGTTTTATCCTTGAATATTGCTCATTCCCCATCAATTGGGATTGACAGTTTTGCTGGTTATAGAAGCCTAGGAAGGCATTGGCCGTCTCTTAGACTCTGTAGAGCATCTGTTCAAACTTTCTGGCTTGTAGAGTCTCCTTTGAGAAGTCAGATGTGAATTGGTTTTGTGTTTGTTTTTCCCTTACAGCTTTTAGTGTTTTTTCTGTACATTTAGTATTTTGATCATGATGCGTCATGGGGAATTTTTTTCCTATCCTATTTGGTGCTCTGTATGCTTTCTGTACATTGATAGGCAACTCCTTCTATAGGTTGGTGTATATTTTTTCCTGTGGTTTTGTTAAAAAAAAAAATTTTCTGTGTCTTTGACCTGGGTTTCTTTTCTTTCCTCTATGCCCATTATTTATATATTTGATCTTGTAACAATGTCCCAGATTTCCTGAATGTTTCGTGCCTAGAGTTTTTTAGATTTTGACATTTTCTGGCTACAGTATTCTTTTTTCCTACTTTGTCTTCAAAGCCTGAGCTGTTTTCTCCCGTGTCTCTTACTTCGTTTGTGGGGCTTACCTCTGAGAGTTTGTTCGGCATCCTAAGCTTTTCATTTCCAGTTTTGTTTCAGTTTGTGTTTTCTTTAGTGATGCTATTTATGAAATTCTACTTTCATGTTATGAATTACTTTTATTATTTTATTCATCTGTTAGTGTTTTCACAGATTTCATTTATATCCTCTATCAGGTCCTTGACCATCGTCATAATTGCTATTTTGAAGTTCTTGTCCTGTGCTTCAGCTATCTTGCATTTCTCAGGGCCTCTACAGCAGGCATACTGACATCTGGTGGAGACATATATATATATATTGTCTTGGCTGGTCATGTTGGTGGGTCTTGCCTTGGGATCTGGGTATCTGTAGTCATGGTGTCTGAGGTGTTTCTTGGCATCTATATCTGGTCTGGTCTTTGTTGAGCGGATGTTCTATCCTTTGGTTGCTGTTGCTGTGTCTGGATTCTAGGTAAGTGTGGTGGCTACAGTGGCCCTGATAGAGGGTGCTTCTGAGGGTAGGTGGGTGGCAAAAGGAAATGAGATGGTGGAGGAAGAATACCTGAGAGGATCTGTGGGAAAGTTCTAGAGGGACTGAGTTAGGACTAAAGGGCGTCCTCAGGAGGTGGGTGCAAAGGGGAGGGGCTCCCGGAAGCAGCAGGACAAAGAAAAAAAGACCAAAGAGATTGAGATGTAAGGGCTAGGCGGTCCCTGGGTCACATCAAAAGGTAGAGTCCCCAGGGAATGAGATGGAGAGAGAAGGGTTCCTGTAAACAAGCCTTGGCTTTCCCCATGATGGCTATTCTCCCAGGTGAGATAGAAGAATCTCACAGCAGCCTCAGTCTGCATTCTCCTGATGGCTGAGTGTTTAGAACACCTTTTTCAATATTAATCACCATTTGTATTCCTTCTTTGAAGAACTGCCTGTTATTTTATTTGCCCATTTGTTGAATGGATGATTGACTTTGGTGTTTAATTTCTGTACTTCTTCATATATGCTAGATAGTGGGTCCCCCTGTGTGGCAACATTTTCTACCATTCTGGGGGTTGTTTCATCCTCTGATGATGATTTTCTTTGGTTTGCAGAGGCTTTTCAATTTCATCTAACCTCATTAGTTAATCCTTGGGTTGTTTCCAGTGGTAGTGGAATTTCTTTTCAGGAAGTTCTCTATTATGCTTATGTTGAAGGATTTTGCCTGTGTTTTCTTTTACAACTTTTAAGAAGAGTTCTGGCATTACAATTAAGTTTTGATCCATTTTGAAGTAATTTTTTTGTAGAATGAGAGGGAATTTTTTCACTCTTGTACATATGAACATTCAGTTTTCCCAGTATCATTATTTGAAGAGGCTGTCTTTCTCCAATGTATATTTTTGATACCTTTGTAAAAATTTAGATAAATATAGCTGTATGAGTTTATTTCTGAATATTCTACTCCATTGGCCAGGAATGCTGGATTTTTGTTGTTTGTTTGTTAAGCACTATGGCTCTGTAGTATAGTTTGAGGCCAGGTATTGATACTAAGAGCAATTTTTTTTCCCTTAGGATTTTTTTTTTTATCCTTTTGCACTTCCACATAAAATTTTCAACTGCAGTTTTTTTGTTTTTCTCTAGTTTTGTGAAACATGTCATTGGAATTTGTGTGTGAGTGAATCGTATGTGGATGCACATGTGTGACACCTGTGAATGTACCCAAGCCAGAGAAGGATGTCAGGTTTCAGCTCTGTGATTCTTCACCTGCCCTCTACACATGTGCTGCTGCATGCATGTATGTGCCCATATGTATAATCACACACAGATAAATAAATAAACGTAGTAATAAGTTGTCAGAAAGCAATTTGTGGAAGTTGGTTCTCACCTTTCACAGTATGGGTTCTGGGATAGAAGGTGAGTTGTCAAGTTTGATGGCAAGTGCCTTTACCACTAAGCTATCTCATTGGCTCTGTCTTTGGAATTTTGATGGAGAGAGACTGCTGAATCTTTGGATCACTCGAAGTGACATAGCTATTTCAAAATATTAATTCTGTCATTCTATGCACAATTGCAGGGGGAATTCTATCTTCTAGCACCTTTTTCAGTGCTTTAAAGTTTTCAATAAAAAAGTATTTAACCTTCTTGGCTAAATTTTTTATAAGTATTTTCTTATTAAATTTGGGGAATAACTTTTACATTTTTTAGCATATGGATGTTGAACAATGTTTAAGCAAGAAGTACATAAAGGACTTGAATATTTTGTTCATCAAGAAACACAGCTACTTTTTGTGGTGTATATCTGTGACAACCTTCTTATCCATGTAAGATAAGAAGGTAGTTTTGTTCAACGAGGTGTTGATTCACTGAGAGTGTGACTCTGAGCAGTTTATTTTAGGCATATTTAAGCACAGCACAGTTTGTTTTTTTTTTTGGAGGGGGTGTTTCCTGGTATAATTAACTCAATCCCATTGACACAATAAAGCTTAAGACATGACTACATCGAAACTTTTTGTAAAGTATATGTGACATTTTGCATAAAGACAGGTTCTATAGATTGAGTACATGTGACATCTTCCATAAAGAAATTGACTGAGAAAAGCAAGCTCATGATAAGGGCCTGGGGAGGGTCTGGTGTAGTCTCAGTCATACACCTAAGCACAAAAGTCACCAGGCTATTAACCACCTCTGCTTTCAGCCTTCTGGGTAGAAAACAGGTTATACGTCTTTCTCTTTGAGCAGACTACCCTAGGCATTTAACATTCCTGGTTTCCCTAGTGCTTATCTGTTAGCACAAGGACCCCTGTGCCTCCTACAGCTTTTTTATTAAACTAATATAATTCCAGGCATCCTGGAACAGACTAAACCATTAAAGCACTAATGAGGCCGAGGCAGGAGGATTGCTGATTTGAAGCCATCCTGGCCATCAAGTTCCGAAGCAATCTAACTGGAATTCAGTTAGATTACCTCTAAAAATAAATAACAAAAACCAATATAAACAAGTCATTTCTATTTAATACTTTTTTCTGAGTCATTTAAACCTTACAAAGTATTTGGGTTCCTCTCTTTTTTAATTCAGGAGCCCTCATTCATTTCCCAGATAACTTTGATAGCCACATTAATGACTTATAAATATGAACATATAACACACACACACATATATATATATATATAAATTAATTTTAAGATTTTTTTTGAGACTGGGTTTCTGGCTGTAGCCTTGGCTGTCCTGGAACTCACCCTGTAAGCCAGACTGACCTTGAACTCATAGAAATCCACCTGCCTCTGCTTCCTGAGTGCTAGGATTAAAAATATGCATGACCACTGCCAGGCATAATTTTTAGATTTTATTATTTGCCAGTTTTTCAAGAAGTTTTTCTTTCTTTGAATTATCAAACTAATCATTTTCTTCATAACATAAGCAATCCTTAGTCCCACATTTGCATTTCTAAATCCTGGTTTCCAGAAGAAAAACCTAAGTCTCAAAGAAGCAAACGTTAGTCCAAACACTATCGAGAAGGGCGTGAAGTGACAGCAAACACTTGTTCTAAACTTAAGTTCCTGATTTTAAGAAGTTCTCAACAGGGGCAGAGAGATGGCTCAGTGGAGTATTGACTGATCTTGCAGAGGACCGGAGTTCAATTCCCAGTATCCACATGGCAGCTCACAACTGACTGTAACTCTAGTTCCAGGGGATCTGATCTGAAACAGAACCCATAGGCATAAAATAAAAAGATGTAACCAACAGTTAGAACAAGGAAGAGTTGTCTACTAGATTATTCTTGCTAGTGTATGTGTGTTTATATTTTTGAGATAGTATATCTCTATGTAGCCCAGGCTAACCCCCAAGTATCAATCATCTTACCTCAGTCTCCTATTGCTGGGGTTACAGACCTGGGCCATCCTAACCCTAACCCTAACCCGGCTTTAATCTGTTTTCTAATTGGCTGTAACTCTTTAATAAGTAGGATAAGAAATATTTTCTGTGCCTGTCCAGCTTGGGAAAGCCTCCTTTGATTTTTCGAAAGTTTTCCTTTCATGTTTTAATTTCTTTCAGGTTTCATTCCTTTTAGAAAGAGTTTCTGCTCAAACCCATCCAGTTAGTAGTTAGGTCCCGTAAGGATGAGTTCTGTGGGGTGCGAGGCGGTTTCCTGTACCACCAGAGCAGGGGTTCTCACCCTATAGGTCATAGCATCAGGAGGGTTTAGGACCACTGCTCTAGAGAGAACATCTAAATATGTAATAAATGTACCTGTCACATAGAATGGGCTGGAATAGTTTGTCATTAGCATCCTATTCAACTCATTAACAGAGAAGCAGTAGGGTGAAAACCAGACAAAGTAGTTTACAGGTAAATGCAAAACTACTTAGTGAAATTAAAAAATTGGATTTCTACTGGGCAGAACTGATTTGCATTTGCAAATCATCTTTATCACTATAGCTTTCCAACAAACTAAATTAAAATTAAAATTAAATTAAACAAATTAAAAAAAAATGTCTAAAGGGAATGGAAAGTGCAGATGAAGTAGAATGTTCTGGACACCAGCCCCTCCTCCCCTTCAAAATCTTTCCTGACTAAACGCAAACCTCCCCTCCCTGATACAGTCAAACCCTTTCCTATGGCAGTTATGGTTTGTGTCGTTACCAACAAGCCTGATGAATCATGATACCATCACCTATCAGACTAGATGAGGTTTCTATACGATTGTAAACACAGAGACTTTAACCATTCACTAACAAAACAGTGCTTTCATGTGAGTAAGACAATTCCTTCAGATTTTCTATTTCCATCTTTGCCTCATTTTGTGCCTTTTTTTATTGCTTCTGTTTTAGCTTTTAGTTCCTGGCATGTTTCTTTCATAGATTTGTTCATCTCTTCCAATTTTTTGTTTGTATTTTCTTCTATTTCTTTAAGGCTATTTTTCATATCTTCTTTGAGAGCTTCGATGATCATCAAAAAGGAATTTTTGGTGTTGCTTCCTTCTGTTTCCTCTTCATTGTTCAGTTCAGGTCTTGTATTTGTAAGATCGCCACTTTCTTCTGGAGTTACCTTGTTGTTCTTTGTATTCTTATGTAAGTTTTTGCACTGACGTTTGCCCATGGCTTCAGTGGTTCATGATTAGGTGGTTCCTGGTCAGTTGTGGCACTCGGGCTTGTGTGCCTCCTGTCACCCTTCTGGGTGGGGTCTGAGTCTGTCCTTCAGGGACCCCATTCGTTATCTGTTAGCTCAGTTGGAAGTGGAGGTGGATAGCCATGCAAATTCCCTCAGCAGCAGCTGTGGGTATGGTGACAGGCAGACTTTATCTGTGCCTGCTACAGAGTGCTCTGGGACTCACTCTGCAGACACCACTCAGTCCCGGAAGCGGAACCAAAACCGATGGGAGCTCAACTCTCCCTTCCTGGCTGGGATATAGGCACTTGGGCCTGGTGACCTCTCCTCACCTCTGGGTGGGGTCTGAGTCTGTCCTTCAGGGACCCCAGTCGTTATCTGTTCACTCAGTTGGAGGTGGAGGTGGGTAGCCATGCAAATTTCCTCAGCAGCAGCTGTGGGTATGGTGACAGGCAGACTTTATCTGCGCCTGCTACAAAGTGCGAGTAAGGCAATTCCAAAATGAAATAAGCTGATCTAATGTCAAATCCTCTGGTGGGAAATAAAGCATCCAGCATTTGGCCATTTTTTTGTCCTTGTTCTAGACAGACATTTCTCTTTAACAAGACAGTTTAGCTTTGCAAGTGGGGCTGGAAGAAAATCTATTAAAAACTGGTCCTGAAGATACAGATGGCTGCTGACCTTTGGGGACACTAAACCCAGTTCTTTGCTGTGAGTGACCATGTACTTTTGAGAGAGAGTCTGTTGTGGGTGCTGCCATCCCTGCCTGGGCTGGTAGTCCTGGGTTATATAAGACAGCAGGCTGAGCAAGCCATGAGAGCAAACCAGTAAGCAGTACCCATCCATGACCTCTGCCTCCAGGTTCCTGCCCTGCTTGAATTCCTGCCCTCACTGCTTTTGATAATGGACTGTTCGATGGAATAGCAAGTGAAATAAACCCTTTCTTCCCCAAGTTGCTTTTGGTCATGGTATTTCATTACAACAACAGTAACCATAACTAAGACTAACACTAATCCAATGTAAATGTTATCTAAACAACTGATACATTGTATTATTTAGGGAATAATGAGAAGAAAAAAACTTTAGAAATGGGCACAGCTTGGAGGAAATTTTTTGATAAGCGCTGGATGAATATGCAGCTGTGGGAACTGCAGTACAGCTGCTGTCTTTATCTCTACTTCAAATCACAGAGAAAGCACCTTTCACCTGTCTTTGTTTCATGCTTTGTGAAGTCTCATACACAAAGCTCTCAGTTTCTGGAAAAGAAAGACACAACACAGTCAGATAACATCAAAGCAATAACAATAAAACAAATTGTAAGCCCCACCCTCTCACTCCAGGGCATATAGCACGGAAGAAGCCAGTGTGCTACCACTGACCTAAACTCCAGCAAGAGTGTAAAATGGTCACAGGATTGAAGTTCCACAGATTACAAAACAAACAAAACAGATAACCCTGTGTAAACAGGGAAGGTCCCCAGGCCACAGAACTAAATTAGGGTCTTGGGACTGTTTCCTTCACCATTGGGTCTGTAGCAAAGATGGCTGTGCTTTTCCTAATTCACAGTAGGTCTGTAATCCAGCTCCTCTCTAGCTCCCAAGTGTGGGGCATCTGTGAGTTACAGGGACCAAAAGGGGCTTTCACCAGGATCACATTAGAAAAGTCTGATGCTGCTAGAAAAGCACCCACATGGGCTCGCATGTACTGGAGAAGGCAGAGAACCTGAAGCCGCATCTTCGTACAGAGGGAGAGTCCCCGCTTGAGATCCTTGAAATTCTGCAATACTAACTCCAGGGAAGTGCCTGAGCTTGCATTGCCTGACTCACTGGACCTGTGGCTCAACGGAAGCCTAAGGCTTGGCGTGGCTATAAATGCCAGGACTCTGGACTGACCCCCAGAAATACTCAGACACTAAAGTATTGTTTCTTGCCCATCAGCAGCCTGGTACAGTGGTCCTGCTTGGCTAGCTGCGCTGTTCTGTGGACCAAGACCCAGGTCAAATGACCTCAGCCTAGGCACCACTCACAGCCTATCAAAGATCTCTAGCTATACCTGAGGCATGCAAGGGAGAGTTCCAGGCGTGAGGAAGAGCAAGGGAGGAGGAGGAGGAGGATAGAGGGGACACGAGTTGGGAAAGCTTTCAGCTGTGACCCACACCAGTCCAGAAGGCAAATCTGACCACATCTGGTACCTGATGAAGAGCCAATGGGGCGGTTTCACAATGAAGGTCCTGAGCACGGATTGGCTGCTGTCAGCAGAGGCATGAGGACAGTGATCATGGGCGCTCCCCTCGGAGTCCAATCCTATGCTGCCAGGCTTCTACCTTTTTCTCCTCCCAATCCTGGGGCCAGTTGGCAGAACCTGCACACTCCAGCCATGGCCGGACCTGAGTGGCAGTCACTGGAGCTGTGCCTGGAAAAGCATCTACCCCCTGATGATTTGGAGGAAGTGAAGCGAGTTCTCTACGGCAAGCAGACTAGGTCAGGGACCCAGGGGCTGAGTTTGGGGAGGAGGAAGGGATTGTAACCCCCATGTGTGGACTTGGGGACTATTCTCTGGGTTGAGAATGGCTCTGTTGGGGGCCGTGATAAAGAATCACGTAGGCTGGCAGAGGGCATAGATGGAACTGTGGTGAGATGCTTTGTGGGGGGGAACCCCTTACAAACTGCCCCACCCTGCGTCCACTTAATACGTGCTTTGTGTGGACTGCAATAGGAAAGAAAGGAAGTTTGTCTCTTCAAGTTATCTCCGTAAGTTACTAACTTTAACTCAGATCCCTGCTTCCTCACTGGAGGTCTGTCCAAAGCCTCCAACTAGGATCCCTGATCTCTCCCCCATGCTGTGACTTAGCATCCTGGAAGTGAAGGCCTACTGAATCAAAACTAAGCTTCCTGACTCAAGTCAAGAGAATTGGCAGCATAACTTTTCCCACAATGAGCAGAGCTGGCAGTGGATCATCAGACTTTTATTTTATTTTAGAGCAGTACTGTTGGGCATCCGGTATAATGGAGCTGGGGAAAATACCCCTTCTTGGACTTTCTTTCAATCCTTTTTTCTTTTTTTTCTGGAGCAACCAGAAAGTTGTTTTTAAATGGACTCTGTCCCTGTCCTTTTGCTTAAGCCCTGTAAGGGATTTTCTCTGCTGTTAGAATAAAATGTAGACTCTGACCTTGCTAAATCTCTTTTCACTTTCTGGCTTATAGTGGCCTGATCAATCCAGCCTGTTTGCTCCATGTCCTACCCATGTGCCAGTGACCTTGTATTAGGACCTTTATCGACCAAAGAGAATTGATGAAATCAGTGGCTCCTGGCAACCTTGGGGTTTCTGCAGGGAGGCTACATCCACTAAATAAATCTATCATAGCAAATCATAGCAAGTAGAACAATGTCATTGATATTTTAGCAAAACAAAACACTGCTCCCCCCTCAAAAAAAACCCCAAAAACCCATAAGCCATGAGGAGCTAGATGATCCCCAAAATGCTCTACTTTCTACTGTACCTACAAGACCAGTCAGTCATATGAGTAGATGATGTAGCTCAGTGGCAGGTATACCAAAGGCATGGGTTTCCACAGCGCCATATAAAACCATACAGCAGCAGAAGCAAAGTAGTTACATGAAAAGTGTTAGAACTGAGACTCCCAAAGAAGGTTTTCTTAAATGAAACAAGGAGTATCCTGGCCCAGTTTCTAGGGAGGGAAATTGTTTTGTTTTAAGGGCAAAGTGAGCATGTTACTGTGGAATTGATACTGTTGCATTGGAGGTAAAATCCAGGGGCATTATGAAGAAAGAAATGTTTCACAAAGAAGTGACTGGTACACATTCTGGGTAGCAAGGACTACCAAGTGACAGAGGTATTATATCAGCACTTGAAGAACCACAGAGTAGGGCAAAATTGTAACGGAGGCTAAAATGCTAACCAGTACTAGCCCATGGCTGCCAGACCCTAACCTTGGGGCTTGGCTCCCAGTAACTGAACAAGGGCTTTCTCTTGTTTCCGGTTCTTTTCTTGGGTTCTGCTTCCCTTACCATCTTTTCATATTTTATCCCTTAAGGTGTGAACACGTAGGCTTAATCCTTCTGCTCGGGTATGGTTTGGCTGTGAGTACAATTTCCAGCTGAAGATAGGAAATTATTCCATCTTTAAAATGCTTAAAAGCTCCTCTCCTTAAACACTTGTTCATTCTTCAGAGGCCAGTTTGTAAACAATTTCTTTCCCCAAATCATAGTATCTCCAGACTTCTTGCTGGGCCCAATGCACTGACAATACTTATTAAATATTTGCAGAGAGGAGAGAGCTACATGAATGAGCATTGCCTACAAACAGATGAAAGATCCTTAGAGAACAGAACTAAGAAGCATTCATTAATCCCTCCAATATTTATTGCTCATTTATTTTTGTCTAGGACATTAGAGGGACCTAGTAGTACCTACTAGTACCCAGTTGCTGCCTTTGGTGGGGTGTTCTTTTTATTTCTTCTTTTTCTTTCTCTCTTTCCTTGTTTGTTTGTTTTGCTGGTGTAGCTGAGACCCAAATTTAGGGTCTCCTGCATGCTAGGCAAGTGCAAAATATGGCCACACTGATACCAGAGTCTGACCAAATACTTTAAAAAATTCCTGGGAACTTAAACGCTCAGAAAGGCACTTTCTTGACTGTATTAAAGAGCTCACAGGAGAAATGAAACCAGGATTTTCAGAACGTTGCTTACAGAAATGTTAAAGAACGACAAGAAGACCACTCGTGAGGTTTCAGGACCATCATATGGAGCAGAGTGAAGCCTTGGCAGTCAGACTAGGACTCTCTGGTCAGCCATGGTAGGGGCTTCACTAAAAGACTGCCAGCAGCTTCATCTGGCAGAATCCTCTGGAAGCAGTAGCAACAATGGTAAGCCATCTGTTGGGACTATTTGATGAATGGAAATTATTGGAGGGCATAGATTCACTGTTCACCAGAGGTCATCAGAATGAGAGATCTTACTGAGTGGAAAATGGTGGGGTAGAGCATTATTGCGGCTTTAAGATTCAACTGTTTGAGCATTATGATTAGGAAAATATACCTACTGGTTTCTACATTTGTGACTGTTAGGTCTGAAAGCTAAGTATGCGTTCAATGACGTATGTCATAGAAAACATGATTTACTAAAAAGAAGTAACAAAGACATATGGACACACTCAGTTTCCTCCTATAGGTAGGTATGAAGTCTCAGGTGGAAATGTCAGTGGTTGCTTGTTGTGTGACATGGGGTCTTGCAGGGATCTATGGGAGCTTGGGAACTGTGCTCAGATGGTCATTCCAGAGGGAGAAAAAGCTGAGTGCAACATGGAAAAGAAGCTGGTATGTGTGTGTGTGTGTGTGTGTGTGTGTGTGTGTGTGTGTGTGTGTGTGTGTATACTCAGACCTGGATGTTAAAGAGGTCAGAGGAAGCAGAGGATTTTGGGTAAGACTGAGTAGGTGGGAAGACTCCAGGTTGGACAATGAAGTAGCTTTAGATGGCACAGAGATGTCTGTTAGTTGTGGCTCACATGATGAAAAGATGGGGTTGAATGGGAGCCGGGGAATGGGGCTAAAGAATACGACAGAGATAAAGGACCAAGCTGAGGATATGTGTGGAAGTTCCCTGATGAGGAAAGAGAGGGTGTGTAAGCTCTCACAGACACCACTTTTTCTGTTCTTTGAATAGGAGAGACCTGATCACCATTAGTGGTGAATGTGATAAGTCTGTGCATTCTGGGAAAAATGTTCAAGCTATGTTTAGCAATAGCAGCATGGTCATCCTTAGGTGATTTTATGGTTTGTAAACTTGACAAAGGGTACTTACTAACCTAGATGGTGTAAACTAATCCTTTGCCATGCCACTTCTTTCCTCCACCCCTTTCCCCTCATCCCTTCTTCTCTTCCATTCTTAAGAATGGAACTCAGGAGGCTTGACACATGCTAGATGTCTTAGTTTTCTTCCTATTGCTGTGATAAAAATAATAACCAAAAACAACTTAGAAAGAAAGGGGTTTATTTCAGCTGATAGCTCACAGTCAATCCTGAAGAGAAGTCAGGGCAGGAAGTAAAGGCAGGAAAGGAGAAGCTGATGCAGAGGCCATGGAGGGATGCTGCCTACTGGCTTGCTCCTCATAGCTTGCTCAGCCTGCTTTCTTATAGAACCTATGACCATCTGCCTAAGAGCAGCCCCACCCACAGTGAACGAAGCCCTCCCATATCAGTCATTAATTAAGAAATTATCCCACAGATTTGCCTGTAGGCCAATCTGACGGACACTTTCCATCAACAGAGATTTCCTTTTCCTAGATATGTCTACATTTTGGTATGAAGCTGATAAAAAGCAGCCAGCATAGTAAGTATGGACCACCAGCCTAAACTGTAACCCTTTAACATAGATACTGATGTCATCAAGAGGGATTATGAGCATGAAATATTATGCTTCTGTTGATGCAATACAGTGTCCTGCTTTATATTAACCATTATGGTCCATTCCAATTTACAAGTGAAGCATTTACAGAAGCCAGTAACACAGTTACTGGTTATTATGATCAAGTGTTTTATCCTGTATAATTGTATATGCTGGACTTTTATATCACTGACTATACTGTGTGTGCTTATATCAGTACAAACATAGTAATATAATGTACTATAATGTCATGACAACTAGGATGCCATAAAGTGATATGATTTTTTAGGTTCACTATAGTCATAGGGGACTGAAATCACCTACGCAGTCCCTCACTGATAATAGAAAAGTCATTATGCCCATATGCTCTATGTTATCAAGTGAAATAGACAAGATGATGAACAGAAAATGTAGAATGCTGTGATTACATTCGCTGTTTCTGTACCTCTTCCGGAGAATGCTCAAAGCATTAAGAGGGCTACCTGTGAGGTTTAGAGCTAAAGCTGGGAGAAGACTTATTTTTCCTTTTCTTCCCACTGTGCTGAGACTTCCTTCCCCCTTTACAAACATGTTCCCTTTGTCACAATGCTCCGCTTTAATAATTTAAAGAACTAATGGCAAAGAGCCATCCCAGGAAGAGAGCAGTTCCCAAAGAGTGAGGCTGCTGAGAAAGAAGCCTAGGGCCCTCAAGCCAGATCTGCCTCCACCCTAGGGAAGAGAGAGGGACCCAGAAGTGTATGTTAGAGCCTGGATGAGAGGGAGCAAGCCTTGCTCTTGAGCGTGGAGGTAGAGACTCTTCATCAAAAGAGAGGGAGGAGCCAAAAGCAAGAAGGGAAGTGGTACTCAGCCCGAGGATCAGCATCCCTTTGGAGTCACATATTGGAGATTTACATTACAATTCATAATAGCAGCAAAATTACAATTATGAAGTAACAGCAAAATGATTTTACGGTCAAGGGTCACCACAACATGCGGAACTAAAGGGTTCCTCATGAGAACTTTATGAGAACATAAGGGTAGTAAGGGGCTGCAGCATAAAGGAAGGTTGGGAACCACTGTCCCAGAGACAGACAGACAGCTTGAAACACTTGAATAAACTGGAGACTCATTTCCTGGGTTTCATTCCCTTGAGGGCTACTGCTAATCGGTGCTTGTCACAGTTTTTTTGAGCTTTGACATCACTGAGTGGGTGGCTTTTCGGAGAACTATATTGCCTCACACCCTAGAGAGTCATTGATAGGCTTAGAGTCTGTCGAGAGCCCATTTCTGGATTTATAAACAGTGACTTATTGTTCTGCAGATGTGTGGTCAAAAGGCAAGCCTCGTTACCCTGGACTTTAATGGAAATGTTAATGCCAATTGTAGGGGATCTACACTCACTCCTAGATGTATTCGAGGCATTCTTAGAGGTTAGGATTTTTCCATATTTCAAATGATGGTGGAGGCATATATTTAGTCATTTCCAGTGTGCATGCAATGTCCCACAGATTTCACCTAATCAAACCCTTGCCTTGTAGATTTGAACTCTTGAATGCACGGGGGAGGGAGTGGGGATTTCTAGCTTTGAGCAACAGGATGCCAGTGATATCTTACAAGTGGTAACCAGAAAAATAGATGGAGCCATCAAGAAGATGCAGAATCCCAAAACCAAAAGGCAGCTGACCTGCAGTATGGAGCAACCTGCTCACACACACACACACACACACACACACACACACACACACACACACACACACAGAGAGAGAGAGCCCCTGCCCACCCCACTCCCCACTCCCACCACCTTTCCCTCAGGCCCAAGGGAATATGTGTCTGCAGGGAGGGAGCTGGGATTGATGAAGAGCACGGTCCTCATGGGAGGCAGAGGTGGAGGCAGTGATGGACTCAGATGGGATTTAGGAAGGAAGAGGATCAGTTCAGAATGATGGTGGTACTCAGAAGACAGACAGCTGTGGAGTGTGGTACAAAGGGATGTCCTCCAGCAAGCCAGACTTGCTGCACCTGCCTTCTTCCTGGATTGAGGCCACAGGATGCTCTAGAAGGGCAGCCTGGCTCCAGAGCCCATAGCCTTTGGGAAATCAACCCAAGGCCCTCCTTCCTTTCCTCCCTGTGACATGGGTGTCTACCTGTCCTCAGTGTGCAGCTCCCAGGAAGCCGTGGGACCTTTTTCACCAGGGAAGATTTCCCAGGGACTGAGACCCACAAAAGGGGTCCCTCCACCCATGGGTGGGAGGCCTCTCTGAGGTAGTCACAGTGAGGGGAGGCCAGGTGTGGGCACTGCAGCTATTTCTAACCTGCCAGAGGAAAGAGAGCCTTGCCTGTTTGAAAAGCAGGCTGATTGTCAGGGGCGGTACCCAGCTCAGAGCTGTCAGGGAAAGCTCCTGGCAGGGGGTGGAGACAGGGGGCTTGGGCTGACAGGGCTGTGATTTTGAAAGAAAAGTCTTTAAGAGAGTGATTTAAAGTAGGAGAGAAATATTATTATTAGGTAATGCCTGTCAGGTTATTTTTTGATGTGTTCTTGGTATTTCATAATCATTTTGCCTTTAGATGGTAAGCCCTTCCTGGCCCTGGGCCATGAACTGTGCCCCCAGGGTTTTACCCCAGGCCTGGGCATGCAACAGGCATTAGGAAGTATTTGCTGCCTGACCCATTGTCCCTGTGGTAGAGGGGAAATAATCCTCTAGCAGCTAGTGATGAACTGGGTAAGCATTTACACCAGCAGCCACCAGCACCCATTACGGAACTAGCTGAAGTTCTCTCAGAGATCAAGGCTGACTTCCTGAAACTCAGTTTCCTGAGGAGCAAATGGGTATAGGGCCTTTCTCTCTTTTATTTTTAAATTTTATTTATTTATTTATTTTTAGAAGTTCCTGGCCTCCATCCAGCCTGTCTCCTGAGCCCCCCTTAACCTAACCCCTCTCTGATAGCACAGCTGACCCAAACCCTAGGATCCACATAGCCCTCTGATCTTGGTTCAAACATTTATTTATTTATTTTTTTGGAGCTAATTCCTTCCTATCTGTGCTGGCGGTTGGGACTATAGTCTTTGCCCCGTTCTTCTGTTAATTCCAAACACCAGCCTGTTGACAGATAGCACTTCCTTCCTTTGCCTAGGCAAGCCTCTCCGTGCCAGAGTTTCCAAGTTCAACCAACAGTGTGGTGTCCATTCACACCCAGGCCTCACTGTCTCTCTCCAGGTCTCTTAGCCCTGTGTGGGAGGCTCTCCAAAAGATATCCTTCACAGCTCTCTGTCTGATAAACAACTACAGAGAGGTAGGGGGGATGTTTATCTTGGGTCTGACTCAGGGCTTCACACATGGTAAACTCACACTCTACATCTGATTCCCCACCCCGCCCTGACCTGGTTCGGGTCTTCAAAATATTCTTTTTCTTTTCTCCTGCCTTTTCAGGAACCTTGATCTGCCCAGAAAAGCTTTAGAAACTGCCTCAGAGAGAAACTTTGAACTGAAGGGATATGCCTTCGGAGCAGCAAAGGAGCAGCAGAGATGCCCCCAGATCGTGCGCGTCGGGCTTGTTCAGAACAGAATCCCGCTCCCCACCTCTGCCCCTGTAGCAGAACAGGTGCGGTCTGGTTTTTGTTTTGGTTTGGTTTTTTGTTTTTAACAATACACATCTAAGCGGGGCTCTGGCTTGTCCAATAGCGCAGTCACTGGCGGCTGTACTGGGGATCTGTAGCCAGGTATCTGAGTCTCTTGTCTGTCTGTCCTTCCTTTCAGTCGTGTCCCCAGCTCTTTTTTTTAGCTCTTTCTTTTCTTCCCTTCTCACACCTTGTTGATCTTCATAAACCACCGATCAGCCATTTCTACCGCTCCTAACCTGAAATTTCATTCACCAACTGGGAAAGCGCCCCCTTGACAGCTCAGTCCCCTGGATGCTTCCTGGCCCAAGGCCACCTCTGCCAAGACACACTGACCAGTATCATGCCTGTGATTTTTTTTTTATCTTGAAGTCGGGAGTTATGGCTAGAAATCTGTTTCCCACAGGTTGTGAGAATATGGTAGACATTCCTTTATGATTGTTAATCAATGCAGTAATATTTTACAGTTATCTAAAATACCATGTCACAAATGCAAGTGATTTATTTATACAGCTTCTCCCAGCTATATTAAAAGAAAAGGTTTTGCTGGAACCTTGATGGCTTTGTCTACAGCGGTAACCTCAGGATACTTGATAATTCCTAAGTGTTCTGCATAACCTAGGGTCACTTGAATTCCAGGTCAGATGGGTCCTACACTCCCATATATATGGAAGAGAGCTGAAAGGAATAGCCAGGCAATCAGCTTGTTAGCTGAGTCACATTCTTGGTTCTGTTAAAAGATGACAGGGATTAGGGTCATAAGTCATCAACGGAGCATTCACTTTTGGGGTATTTGAGACTATATAGTTTTGATCCTCACACAGCAAGCAATGTGATTCTCAGTTCACTTTTCTCCCTGGATTTGTTGTTTGTGAACAAGTTTGTCATCTAAATTGTCAGGCTTGGGGGTAGAGGGGAACAACACTGACATTCTCAGCTCCACTGTACCTAGAATCTACTCTGCATGTTGATGGTCCTGAGCAAATGTAAGCTCCCAGGCCTGACACACTAACAGCCTCTAGTCAGGGAGGAGGCAAAGAACACAGGGTTTCAGTCCTTCCCATTAAGGTCAGGGAGTAGTGACTCACACCTTTAATCCAGAGGATCTCTGTGATTTCAAGGCCAAACAGACCCTTTAAATCCTAGCTCTAGTTGAGGAAGTAAAATAGCTGGGCAGGAAAAGAAATATAAGGCAGGAAAAGACAAAAGACAAAAAAAAAAAGTTCTCTCTTTTTGCCTGTGTGCCCAGTCATTCAGAGGACAGGACCTACCCTGTTTGGTCTGAGGAGTTGACTGGGTGAGAATTGGCTGTGGTGTGTTCCTCTATCTCTCTGACATTTCAGCTTTTTCCCAATATGTGGCTCCAGGTTTTATTATATACTAATTAGAATTTGTGCAATACTCCTCTATCCCCAACTTTTTTTTTTCTTTGAACAAACTTGTCTGATTATCTTCTGGGAACCAGACATTATTCTAAGGACACGATGACGAGCATGTTGAGCCAGATCTTATAGAGGAAGTGGTAGATGAGCCCACCGAACCTTAAATGCAGGATGGTGCATCATGGATGGCCCTGAGTTCAGAGGGCAGCTGGCCTAGGGTATGGGAAGGGTGTATATGAAGGAGATGTTCCTGTGCATGGAAACACTCCTGCCTGCACACTGGAAGTACAGCCACACTCATTCACACTGTTCATTAACACCATGCAAAAGATGCTATATCTCCATCACAGGGGACAGGGTGAGATGGGATGGGAATGGTATATGGAGGGTAAAGGGTGGGGAGGGGTCCTGTTGCTTCCCTTCTGTCTGTCTTTCAGGTCTTAGTCTGAAGAGCATAACAAATACTGAACCTCCCACTTCCTTCTGGGAGTGGGAATTTTCTCTTCTATCTGCATCAAGGTAAATTCTTTCACGTTGTTTCAACATTAATTCTGACTATATTCTAAACCTTACTTTCTCAATTGCCAGGTCTCTGCCCTCCACAAACGCATAGAGGCTATAGTTGAGGTGGCTGCCATGTGTGGAGTCAATATCATTTGTTTCCAGGAAGCATGGAGTAAGTCTCTGTCCTGATTCTTTCTCAGCAACCTTTAAACCACTATATATTATCCCAAAAGTGTCTGCTGCCTGAGGTTTTCATTTTCATTTTTTTTCTTTTTGCTTCTGTTGGGTTTTTGTTGTTGTTGTTGTTGTTGTTGTTGTTTGTCTGTTTGTTTGTTGTTTGGTGATGGTAGTGGGTTTTGTTTTGTTTTTCCAAAACAGTGTTTCTCTGTGTAGCCCTGACTGTCCTGGAACTCACTGTGTAGACCAGGCTGGCCTTGAACCCAAAGATTTGCCTTTCTCTGCCTCCCAAGTGCTAGGAATACAAGCATGTACCAGGATGGCTGGCCTAGACATGTATTTAACACCACTAGAAACCAAGGAACTCCTCCCTCCCTCCCTCCCTCCCTCCCTCCCTCCCTCCATCATTGTGGATCCAGGGGAAATCACCCTTAGCCAACAGTGTTAGCCTTTTCTCTTTTAAGCCCCAGAGAATCAAACCCTGGGCTTTGCACAGGCTAAGTACCCGCCCCCACCCCCTGCTCAGCATCATCTACAACCGTTCTTTGTTTTTTGTAAATTCCTTCCAGCTAGTCTCCTACTTACATCAGCTCGGGCCCCTCGGGCTGCCCTCTTCATATAAAACTCAGTCTTCTATGGTATATACATTTTTGGTACTATGTACCTTTTACTTCATGTCATTTGTTATGTTCTAATTGTCAGAAAAATAAAATGAGTTTATGGTCTGTTATAAAAAGGAAAAGTTAGTGTTCTCTCAGAGGCAATGTTTTCAACACTCAGTGGGTTCCCTGGGAGTTTCCTCTGGTTTGTGTAGCTACTTTTTAATTTTCAGTTTTTCAAACATTTATTTGTGATGTGTATACACACACACACACACACACACACACACACGTGTGCGTCATGCAGAGCGCAGAGAACAGTCTGCAGATCGGCGCTCTCCCTCTAGCATGTGGGACCTGCAGGTTAGACTCAGGTCAGGCAAGCTCCTTTGTTCACTGAGTCATCTGACCCCTCCCCTAATTTTTCAGCTTTGCATCATCTGTGCGCCCTTTACCTCAGTGACCAGCATCCCCTACATGTGTGCACACCTTCCTGGTCCTAGTCCCATTTAGGCTCTGCCAAGCCATACTTTCATAAATCACTTTGCCCCTAAAATTTGCATTTTGTTCTACATACATACACGTGCCATCTTACACTTTCTGTGTTTCTAAATCCCTTTAACTTGTTTAAACACGTTAAGCGGTCTACGAGAAAGAATCCACGGGCTTCCGATTGCTTTGGTCTGAATTGTTGCTCCCTCTGCTGGCCACTCAGCGATATCCCGGGGATCCTCCTTCCCTGAAGGAGAACCCTTTCATTTACTTCAGCAGGCAGAATGGGTCCCTAAGAAGGAGCACATTCTAAGTAAGCCTCTGATACCCATGAGGATGAAAATACGTGTCTTTACAGTTTGCCTGGTAGTTTGAATAAATATCAAGTTCTAGGTTAGAGGTTTTTTTTATTTTTGGAAGTTTGGATCCCTCGTTCCATTGACCTCTAGCAGAGTGCTTTTGCTGGGCTCAGAGCTGCTTAGATTTATGACCCATTCATTGTCTTTGGTTGGCTTACGTTTCTCCGAAAGGTTGTAGGACTTTTTGGTTTCACTAATATTGCTAGTTCTGTGAGGGTGTTCCATTGTATATACTCTTTTCAATCTATTATTCTAAATGCTTAGAGGAGTCTTTCAGTGTACATTCTTGGCTCTTTCTATGTTTTCTTGCATTTTTTTATTCTTTACTAAAAAAAAAAAAATTTATAATCTTAGAGGTTTATTTTGTTTGCTTGTTTGTTTTTTTGAGACAGGTTCTTGCTATGTAGCCCTGGATGTCCTGAAACTCTCTATGTAGGCCAGGCTGACCCCAGACTCAGAGATTTACTTGCCTCTGCAGTGCTAGGATTAAAGGCATGCTCCACCAACATGAGAGTTTTATTTTTATTTTATTTTATTTTATTTATGTGAATTGGTGTTTTGCCTGCATGTATAACGTGTAAGGGTGTCAGATCTTGGAATTACAGACAGTTGTTAGCTGCCATGTGGATGCTGGGAATCGAACTCAGGTCCTCCGGAAGAACAGTTAGTGCTCTTAACTGCTGAGCCAGCTCTCCAGCCCCCTCCACACCAGAGTTTTAAATTAATTTTGTCCTAGAATCAGGCTACATTTCTTTCCAGAAAGAAAAGAGAGGAAGTGTTTAGATGAGCTGGGCAGAAAAGTTTGGTTTCCGAATAAATATAAAGCGAAAACAAAGAAGGAAGAGATGACTGGACATTTCACGGCTGCTTTCCTTGTAAATTAGGGACAGGGAGAATTAACTGAGTGGGTACCATTCGGGTCCTTCCGGGTACTTTTTGTTTGGGTTAGGGTGGAAGCACAGGGGATGATATTGACACTGGTCTGCTGTGGAAAACGGCTGCCATCTCTTTACAAAATAAAGTGGAAAACAACTGAGCTGCTATTTGGCACTTCGAGCTTTAGTGTGCGGTATGCTATTTTGAATTTTATTTTGAGCTAATGGGCCTAAACTAAGTGTCTTCTTAGAATTTTTACTTCACATTTCTCTGCCACCTCCATACCTCACTTCCTGATACTCCATTAGGCTCTGTCTCCAGCCTCACTCCAGAATTTTCTCCTTTTTTCTTCTGCCTTTCTGCTTTGTCCTTTTACTTTCTAAACTGTACATTTTTTATATTTCTTTTTGCTGCACTTTCTCTTTTGTATTGTGACCTGCACTAGAGTGCTTACTAATGACCACACAATGGAACCAATATTATATATGTTGTCTTGAAATTGCCTCTACCCAACAAATGTGTCTATTACTTTTAAATTTATCCTCGGGCAAGTTCATAGAAGGGCAGAAAACAGCCACATTCTTTCCTAAAATATCACAGGTACACGCTCTAGCCCATCCTAGTTGTTAATATTGTTTTCAAAAATCACTTGAGCTGGGCCTTCCAATCCATGTCACTCTCAGATCAGACTTCCAAGCTCCTACTGAAATGGCCCATTTAGTTCTGCTTATAGTTTTCAGTCATTTTTTCTAGTCCAAAGTTCCAAAGCTGTCCACATAAAAACAGCATCTGTCACATCAATAGCTCATGCCTGGTACTGTAATTGGACTTTTTTTTTTCTGCTACCAGCCCCAAATAATAAAATGGAGACTTATTATTAATTATGAAAGCTTGGCCTTAGCTTAGGCTTTTTCCCAACTAGCTCTTATACCTTTATTAAACCCATTTTTTAATCTACATTCTGCCACATGGCTGTTACCTCTCCTTAGTATGGCATGTCCGACTTGCTCCAAGTCTGCTGGCAATATTTGAGCACCTAGATTTCTCCTCCTCTTCCTCTCTCTTCATGGAAATCCTGTCTATCCTTTCCTGCTTAGCTATTGGTTATTCAGCTCTTTATTAAACCATTCACAACAATACATCTTTACAAATATCCCACAATGTGGTACCAACTTCTGCATTAGTTACTTTTCTAACATAAATAAGCACTGTGACCATAAACAACTGGGGGAGGAAAGGGTTTATTACATCTTATAGATAAGAGTCCATCCTGGAGCGAAGTCAAGGCAGGAGCTGATGGCAGAAACTTAAAGACAGGAACTGAAACAGAGACCATGGAGGAATGCTGCTTACCAGCTTACTCTCTGTGATTTGCTCTCCGTGACTTTCTCTCTGTGGTTTGCTCTCCACAGCTTTCTGAGTGTTTCTCATACAACTCAGAATTACCTGGCCAAGGGTCTTATAGTCTCCTGTGAGCTGGATCCTCCTACATCTATCCTTAATCAAGAAAATGCCCCTGCAGACTTGCCTACAGGCATTTTCCTATTAAGGTTCCTCTTCCCAGAGAACTCTAACTTGTGCCGATTGACAAAAATCCAACCAGGACACTCACTGAATCCACAGCTCATTTAGTTGGCTAGATTTTCTGGTTGGTGAGCCTCAGGAATCTGTCTATCTCTGTCTCTACCTTTCCAGCACACCCAGCTTTCTATGTGGGTCCTAGAGATCCAAACTCAGGTTCTCATGCTTAGAGAACATGCACTTAACCAAGAAACCATCACCCCACCCCTCCTTCATTCTTTCCTTTCTGTTGTCATATTCTGAATTCATGGGGGTTCCTTTATTCTGAAAGTCTTTGTTTCATCATACTTAGATCTTGTCTCATGTTTGCGACCTCTTCCCTTACCTCCAGGAATACTAACATTATGTAACGTTTTGTCCCCTTGTATGATCCTTACGTGTTCTAAGCTGTTCCCTTTCATATATCTGCTTACATTTTAAAGAGTGAGGACTAAAGAGTTGAGACACAACTGTGAGTTTCTGGGAGAGACTTATCCTCTGATGCTGTTTAGGATGATCTGGCATAGGTAATGGCCAATGTTAGTACTTCTGTATTTCCTCCATCAGACTAGATGGATTCTCTAAAAGAAAACCTACCTTCCTGCCAAGAAGAGAAAGAGGACAAAGGTCACAGTGGTCATTGTGTTCCTTTCCCTGTTCTTGCTACATTTATCCCTGCAGTCTTGTTTGAGACTTATCTGTAGCTTGCATTAGACCCAAAGCCCCATGGGGCCATTGCTTGATGCAGGATTATGCTTTTGTACACTGTAAATATTTGTCACTGTAAATACTAGTTTAATAAAATGCTGATTGGTCAAATAGCTAGACAGGAAGTAGGCTAGGAGAATTCTGGGAAGTGGAAGAGCAGAGCAGAAACAACAGTGAGAGGAAATAGATTGAGAATGCTGCACTGAGCAAAAAGACCAAGCCACATGCCTGAGCATAAATAGAAATATGAGTTCACTAGGGCTGGAGAGATGGCTCAGAGATTAAGCACACTGATTGTTCTTCCAGAGGTCCTGAGTTCAATTCCCAGCAACCACATGGTGGCTCATAACCATCTATGATGACATCTGGTGTCCTCTTCTGTATAATTTAATAAATAAGTAAATCTTAAAAAACAAAACAAAACTCTTTTCTCTTCTTCTCCGCTCCATACCCCCTCTCTTTCTCTCTCTTCTTCCCCTCCCCAGCCCATTCCTTTAATAAATCTAATATGGCTCTAAAAAAAAGAGTTAGCAAATAATAAGCCTGAGCCATAGACCAAACAGCATGTAATTAATATAAGCCTCTGTGGGTTTATTTGGGACTAAATGGTTGCGGGACTGGCTGGGCAGGACACAGAAACTTCCTACTACATTTGCTTGCATTTGTTGGGTTTTTGTTAGAGCCCTCCTTCAGTGTCCCCATCTTCTCTGCAGAGGCTAAAGTAATCCTTGATGTACAGAAGGCACTGAAACATTTGTTGGATGACTTAACCTGTTCTTTGCTTTCTTTGTTCTGGAACTCCTGCTCAATTATTAATGTGTACCAGAGGCACTTCCTCCTTTGGGAAACCCTGGAGACTCCCTAAAGCAGTGTTGGAACTGGTCCTGCTAGATAGTATGGCTATCTGCAGTGGGTCCAATGAGAAATGTAACCTCATAGGCTCAAATAGCTGAGCATCTGGTCCCCAGCTCTTCGGGGAGGCAATGGAACCTTTAGAAGATACAACTTTAATGGAGAAAGTAGTTACTGGGTCCAACTTTGAGCAATTACAGCCTAGGCCCACTTCCTGTTCTCTCTCTCTCTCTCTCTCTCTCTCTCTCTCTCTCTCTCTCTCCCTCCCTCCCTCCCTCCCTCCCCCCTTTCCCTCCTCTTCCTGATCCCTCTTCCCCTTCCTCCTCTCCCTTCCACCTCCTGTGCTTCCTGTGTATGAGTGAGATCAGAAATATGATCTCCCAGCTTCCTGCTATACCTTCCCACTGCCATACCTCTCCTGTGGTCATGGACTCTCCCTCTGGAGCTATAAACTAAAGTAAACATTCCTGTGAAATGCTTTTGGTTCTGGTATTTTTAATACAGCAATAACAAAGTAACTAATACACCTTAAACTGTCTCATCGGCTTTGCTTTTTTTGATGCAGGGTTTTTCTTCTTCTTCTTTTTTTTTTTTAAGATTTATTTATTTATTATGCATACAGTTTTACAGAAGAGGGCACCAGACCTCATCATAGATGGTTGTGAGCCACCATGTGGTTTTGCTGGGAACTGAACTCAGGACCTCTGGAAGAACAGTCAGTGCTCTTAACCTCTGAGCCATCTCTCCAGCCCCGATGCAGGGTTTTTCTATGTAGCCCCAGCTGGTCTCAAACTCAGGATGATCCTGTCTTACTCCCTGAGTCCTAGGATTTCAGGTGTATAACACTCTGTCAGGTATAATCGATGTTGTTTTCTCTAGGCTAGCAGTTCTTAAAAGCAAAGTGATGTCTCAGTCATGAGGCTGACTCAATGTTAGGTCTGACAAGGTGGAACCCTTGCCCTCTCGTTGAAAAAACTCAGTGTTTTTGTAGCCCCGGCTTTCTTTAATCTCCATTCTATATTTTTTTTTTTGGCAAATTTATTTGTGTAGGGATATTTATGTAGACAGGAAAAGAAGCCATTCAAAGGGAAAGAGAAATTTGGAATCCTTAACAACTTGAAATGAAACAGCTTGGGAAATGTCATTCTCTCGGGACACTTAAGTCTCTTCTTATGTTCTGGAAGCTGAGAATTAATGGTCACTGGGGAATATTTTTGTTCTTCGTAATTCTTCTTGCTGGAGTCCTTAAAATAGTTCTCTTGTCTGGACTGAAAGGGCTTTAGGGAATCTTAAGCCTGCAACCAAGGTGTCCTGGACTTTGTTGGCAGCATCTCTTGCTGGCTGGGTGGCTGACAGGGTTGTGCATAGCATGCTTGCTCATGCGCATCTTAGGATCAGGCTCACTGAGACTGGGAGAAATGTAAAGCTGTGGCTTCTCTTTCTCTAATGAGAAAGGAGAAGGATCATACCAGCTTTGCAAGGCATGAGAGTTGAGCTGTCCGTGCCCATGGTAGGTGCCATGTTTGATCACCATTGTCCATCGTCATAATTCCTAAATAGGCCACAAACTCCATGCTGATGCTGGTTAAACACGGAAGTGTCATGAGGTGATGTGCTTCTTGAAAAATCGGTCAGTTTGGAACCAGAAGAGCAATAGCAAACATCTGGAAGCATCCATTCGTCTAGCCAATTTAAAATGAAAGGAAATGGGTTTGTGTAAGACTGGGAGCTAATGAGTACTGATTGGGTGGTGCAAGCCTTTAATCCCAGCACTCAGATGGCAGAGGGAGACAGATCAAGTTCCAGAACAGAGTTCCAGAACAGCCAAGGCTACCCAGAGAAACCCTGTCTCAAAAAACCAAAAAAAAAAAAAAAAAAAAAAAAACCCAAAAAACTGAATGGGCCAAGTCAATAAATAACAAACCAAACTTCTCAGTAGGAAATAACTGGGGCAAGGGGCAGAGAGTGGGAACAATGATGAATGGATGAATCAAGAATTCCCAGGAAATATGCAACAAGATACTCAGCATGACTAGTGTAAAAAAATTTGTATTTTTGTAGTGAAAAGTCTGGATCTAGCTAACTAAGGCTTAAGTGTGCTAGATAGGTGCCCTACCACCAAGCTGCTTTCAGAACAAGGAAGACATATTTAATTAATCATGGCAAGATATAAGTTTGCATAGCACACTGGTAGATAGAAGGATGACTGCTTTATTACAGTACTTCAGATGTGCCTGGGGTGCTATAACAACATTATACACAACTGAGAGTCCCAGCGTCCACTCCCAGTATGATCTCTGACCCATGCATTAAAAGGTGCTGTTGTGAACATCATATGTGTGGGAATGACACACATTCTGTGTTGTTCCTGTTTGTATATGTATCCAGTGTTGGGAAAAAGGCAAATGCAAACCAATGACTTAAGGTTTTAGGATGTAATTCAGTAGTAGCATACTTGTCCAACATACATAAAGCCCTGGTTTTAACCCTTAGCACTGAAAGAAACAGAAATGTGGTGGTGTAGTCAGTACTAGAATGACTAGCTCGCCCGAAGACCTGAGTTCAAACCCAGCACACACCCCCACACACAGCAGAATAAAACCAAATCAACAAACAAAGCATGGTTTAATAAAATATTTCCAATAAATTAAAGCCCTGGCAGGGTTTAACTAGATATCCTGGAAGCAGTACTTTTATCTTTGGACATGCATCTCCTGACCAGTAGTTTTCTTTTTTTTTTTTTAAGATTTATTTATTATGTATACAGTATACAGAAGAGGGCACCAGATGTCATCATAGATGGTTGTGAGCCACCATGTGGTTGCTGGGAATTGAACTCAGGACCTCTGGAAGAACAGTCAGTGCTCTTAACCTCTGAGCCATCTCTCCAGCCCCCTGACCAGTAGTTTTCCAACTTTTATAGTAACATTGAAGAATGTTACCTTATTTCTGAAGAAATTTCCCTGTCCCCAGGAAAAGAAAGATCCTAGTGATGGCCTCCTCTGGGCTGAGGACACTCACTAGGGACCATGGGATTCATTCCTAACCTTTCTCTTTTTTACAGACATGCCCTTTGCTTTTTGTACACGAGAGAAACTTCCTTGGACAGAATTTGCTGAGTCAGCGGAAGACGGACTCACCACCAAGTTCTGTCAGAAGGTGAGTGGTGACCTGTGTTCCGGGGGCGTCAGCTGACAAACCCATACAGGTTACAGAACACAACCACAGCTGTCAGATGTTCCTCCTTAACCATGGAAAATACAGCCGTCTGCTGCTTGTTCCACCAAGTAAACTTAGATGGGACTTCGGCACTTATATTGTCGTAGGGTCTACTTCACTTCCATTCATATTTTTAGAGCTAGAAGAGCCTTTCTTGGCTTTATTTGGTGACAGAGCTGCAGCCCAGGGAGAGATGGTTTGGGGTGACTTCATGGAAAAATCTGGCATATGGCAGATAAGGGATAAAAGGTATTTATCTTTTCTAGACCTTTGCCTGCCCCACTTGCCATTTGTGTAAATCAGTGAAAACATCAATACACACAGTCTGTCTCACAGTACAGAAATTGGTTTTCATTTTCCTGATTATATAACCTGTCTGGACCAATCAAATCTCTGGAGACAACGGGAAAGGACAAGAGAGTGGAGAGAGAAGGAGAGTGATTCCACGAGGGGTGAGCAGAATGTGCCAAAATTAGCTTGTTGTCACAATTGCACAACTCTGGAAATATGTAAACACCACGCCTGTAACCAGAAGTTTCCTGGTCCTGCCTCGCCCTGTGATCTGGACAGATCTCTCCCACTCTCGGTCCCACAGCTACTTAAATAATTATTCAGAGGCTTATATTAATTACATACTGGCCTATGGCTCAGGCTCATTACCAACTAGCTGTTACAAGTTAACCCATTTTTATTTATCCGTCTTGCACATGGCTTCGTGGTATTACCTGTTCCATTGTATCTTGCTCCTCTGGCAGCTCACAGCGTCTGCGCTGACTCCGGCTTTCCTCTTTTGTCTCTCTTGGATTTCCCACCTGACTGTCTCCTGTCTCACCATAGGCCAGAGCAACTTTTTTATTAGCCAATGGTAGCATCACATACTCATAGGGTACATAAAGACCATGCCACAGCATATACCTTAAAAGAATGATTCTGTGCTGTGTAAATTATACTTTAGTAAAGCTGTTAATCAGGAAAACTCATACTAGTCAAGGAATTACTGGGGGTAATGTGTCCTACCCTTGGTCCCAAACCTGTCTCACTGAATGCCTGCACTTTCAGCCTTTGGGGTATATATGCACACATACATATATATGATATTGTACCATAGTTCTCTGATTAACATTAAGGAACATATAATTTCCTAGAGTATGTCTCTCTGTGTCTCTGTCTCTCTCTGTCTGTATCTCTCTCAGTCTTTCTCTCTTTCTGTCTCCCCACACACAAAGGCCTCACTTATGGGGAATCCTGGCTGGCCTAGAACTCAGTGTAGACCAGGCTAGTCTTGTAAATGCTAGAATTAAAGGTGTGTACCACCATATCTGTCTATTGGTTATTCTTACCAGCTGTAGGCATCAAGAAAACACTGACATTTAGTACTTTAAAAAAAATTGCTCTAAGTAATAGCTGAAAACTAAGTCTAATTATTTATTATTAATTATTAAATTCTTCTCCAGTTTAAAAAAAAAGTAACGATTTACTGAACAAGAAACTTTATGGTTTTCAATTCCTCAGCTGGCAAAGAAGTATAACATGGTAGTGGTGTCTCCAATTTTGGAACGAGATCGAGATCATGGGGGAGTTCTGTGGAACACGGCTGTGGTGATTTCCAATTCAGGACTGGTCATGGGAAAAACCAGGAAGAACCACATCCCTAGAGTGGGTGACTTCAATGAGGTGAGTGCCAGTTAAAGCTCAGCGGGTTTTTCCACGGGAGAAATTCTGTATCTGTGACATGTGACACTCCTGGGTTCAGAGAGTCCTGCATCACATGGACAGAGATACTTAGGCTCACAAAATTTCTAGTAACATGGGATTAATATATACATTGTACATGTGTGAAGGAACTTGATTTGACTTTCTGCAATATTCCCTTAAGGTAACTGGTTCATAAACTAAAATGCAATTAAATAGTGCACAAATATGAGATTATTCCTGTGAGCCCTTTTAAAGGGGCTCTGAGATCCTAGGCAACCATGATATAATTCTAGCTTTATTGGATGCCATTCCTGGTGGCTCACATGGTATCTCAGTTGGCTCATGTTCAGATATCTTTGAATGTGTCTGTGTACGACAGAGGTTACACGGAACTCCTTAGGCTCACTGGGGATAAGAATTCTGGAACAGGAGCTGTTTTGATTGGTAAATGCCAATTCACAAGTAGTGGGTGGCAACGGAGGGTATTTGAAGGAGAAAAATGAACTCTGCATAATGCCAGGATGCTAAATCTGAATTTGAACATGACATTTCAAGCGGACTAATAATTCTGGATGTGGTGCCCCTATTCTTAGACCCTATACTGCATCCTTGATTTATTCTTAGACCCTATACTGCATCCTTGATTTGGGAATTTAAATGACTCTCAGACTGGTCAACAGGGTTAGAAACCATCTACAGAGCTGCAGAGACAGAAGATCTGGTGTTTCTAAGTAACAGCTGGAGGTGGGGTGGGCAGACACACCCCTCACCTGTTTACCCTGGGGTTAATCGTTAGCTCCCTACAGATACCACTGATTTGAGTACAGCAGGATATGCTCAGAGTCCAACTATGTGTACATATCCTGGTTGCTGTGTAACTCGGCCAATTTTGAAATTAATGAGAGAAAGCCAAAAGCTGTGGGAGCTCATCCATTTGGCACCCAACCTGTCCTCAATCCTCCCTTCAACTGTGTCCCCATCAAGTCCCAGAAATGGCAGCCTGGGGACTCAGGCAAGAGAAAAGAACTGGGAGAATAAGGTTCCCATTTGCTTGTCTTCCAGGGGAACCCCGGGCAGGATGCCCAGGCTGCTATGTGGAGGATGATGTGTTTTACTCTCAGATTTGGTTCTGGTTGGGAAAGTCCCAAACCAATTCAAATGACATACGGTTTCCAAAAATAACAAGTTGCCCTGGCAGATCTGGGTCTTTTTACCTCTAGCATTCTGTGTGAGAAAGTGCGGTTGGTAATTCATGTTAACATTGACCTAACTGCAATCTTTTCTTGTATCATGATTGAAAACTAACCATAGGTTATCCTGGAAATCACATGATATACCACAAAGCGGATCATGGGTTAAACACTAGGCCATTGTGTTTTTCCTTTTGGGGTTGCTTTGTCATTGTGTCTAGGTTTTTGTGTGTGTGTTTGACGCTGAAATTCTGGAACTTAAAATAGGTTAATTTTAGATTACAGGTGATACTTCTGCTGAGTCTAAGGAAAACAAAATTGTTTCTGCTCAGAGGCACCAACATGCAGCTTTTTGTTTGCGCTTTTCAGTCAACTTACTACATGGAGGGAAACCTGGGCCACCCCGTGTTCCAGACCCAGTTTGGCAGAATTGCAGTGAACATTTGCTATGGGCGGCACCACCCCCTCAACTGGCTTATGTATAGCATCAATGGAGCAGAGATTATCTTCAATCCCTCGGCTACCGTTGGAGAACTCAGGTCACTTGTTAGGAGAGATGGGGGTGGGGTGGGCTTTCTGGGTCTCATTTACTCCCTCAGGCCCAGGACCAACTTGTGGGGTTTAGACATGGGTTTAGTAAGCTGTAGTAAGCAGATGCTCATCAGGGTGCCTAGATTACAGCCCTGTGATTAAATGGTTTCATTGGTTTTTCAGTGGGGAAATGAAATGCTCAACATGACCATTATAAAATCTGACATCCATTTTACCATTGGTAGCAACCTTAGCTGGGATTCTGAACACTGGGACACAAATAATATTCTCACCCTTCTTCATGATGGTCTGGAATCTCAAAGCCTGACTCCTAAGTGGAACACAATACATGTCTGGCCAGCATGCATTCCTGGACTAGGGGCCTTTAGAATCCTGAGCCTCAACTCTGCCAGGCCCTGAGGAAGGGCAGTCCTTCAGAAGAGTGGAACAGAGGAAGTAATGGTACCCAGAGGAACAGGAGATAATCTGGGAGAGTTGCTTTAATCAGTGAAAAAATTATAATTTTTATAATTTAATAATATATAACAGAAAGTGTTTGAGTACCAGCCTCATCTCTAATATAAGTGAAACTGCTTTGTTGTATCACTGAGGGCTGGAGCAGAGTGAGCACTTGGGTGGGACTTTCAGGGCAGGAAGTGTCACTTTTCCCATCCTTTGGCTAAGTATTGGGAGGTTTTCATATTTATCCATCACTGTTCTCATTCCTGTGAATGAAGAGCTAACAAGATCCAAAGAAACAAAGCTTTATTTGGGTCCAGAACTTGAAGGTTTAGGCCATTACGATGGGGAAGGCAGAAGGAGTATGAGGTGGCTGGCTGGTCACATTGCATCTGCAGTCCTACGAAGCAAAGGGACATTGGTGATTGGTATTCATCTGGTTTTCTTATTTCCCAGTTTTTATTTAGAAAGATCCCAGCTTATGGTCTGATGCTGACCAGGCTTAAGGTTTAGGCTGGGTCTTTTTCGTCTATGGAAAATATCTATGGGGATGGTCTCATAGAGTCGAAGGCGATTTAAAATCCTGTCAAGTTAACAATGCAGTCTGGCCATCACAAGTCCATTTGCTGTACAAGACACTCAGACACATGGCTTTTAACTCATAACATTGCACTGCTAATCATCTGGTCTATCTCATAATGCAAACAGTTTCCTGTAGTCATAACAGTTACAACATTGTTCAGAAATCCAGAGCCTTGAGACTCAAAGAGATCTGTGACTCTCTGAAGGTGAAAAAAAAATTGACAGTTCCAATATACAATGACACAGACTAAATATTCCAATTTTAAAAGGGAGAATAATAAAAAAAATCAGATCAAGCAAGACTGAGGTCCAGCAGAAAAGAAACAAAACAAAAAACAAGTCTTGAAGCTCCATGTCTGGCTTCTAAGGCTCTTGATGGCATCACCTGGGCTCCTCAGTATTGAGTAGGCCCCTTTTAGTTCTGTCCTGGCTGTAGCCTCCTTCCTGGGCCAGCTCCTTCCCATGCCTGTGGATTTCTTCAGTTGATGACTCACAACCCCCACATCTCCAGTGTCCTGGGGTCTCCATAGCAACTTAGTCTTTTCATTGTTCTTTAAGAATACTGTTGCAAGGAATCTGACTCTGCTACACACTGTCTGGCTTCCGTGGCTCTCTGGAATCTTGATGTAAGCCATCATGACCCTGAAAAACCAATACACGGAAACAGTGTTGTCAAATTCTGTTGCTAGCTTGAGATGTAGCCTGATCCCCTTTCTACAACTGCCATGGTGGCCTCTGTGTGCCTGGTATCTAAACTAGAGGAACATTCCCCAAAGTAGTGTTTTTCCCACATAGAACCCTTCCCAAGGGCACTCTTTTTTTTTTAACTTTATTTATTTACTTATTTGCCTTGGTGTTTGCCTGGAACTGGAACTACAGACAGTTGTGAGCTGCCATGTGGGTGCTGGGAATCGAACCGGGTCCTCTGGAAGAGCAGACAGTGCTCTTAACCGCTGAGCCATCTCTCCAGCCCCCCAAGGGCACTCTTAATTCAATCTCTTTTCTTTCAAATAAACTTGATTTTTCTGAGCTGAATTCTGCCTTCAGTTCACCCACATCTCCTTATTTCTGTTCCCCTTTTCTTACCCATTCTCTTTTCTCTCACCACAAACAGGATGAGTGCAGAGTAACTATCCCAAAGCTTAAGAGCCATGCTATCTTGAAGTTTCCTTAACCAGACAAATTAGTTTTGAATTCAGCTTTGTTCAAGATTCCAGCTAATGTATATTAGTATAAATATGGCCTCCTTCTTTGCCAGAATCTAAAATGGCATCTACCCTATTTCCTGAGAATTCTTATTCACCCCTAATAGAAACTTCATGAACTAGAGTTTTGTGTATGTGTGTGGTGTGTGTGTGTGTAACAGTAGGGAAAAAAAATAAAATTTATAAAAGAAGCATTCTATGTTCTCACGTACCAGTCATGAGCAGATCTAGTCAATAAGGCCAGGAATTTTGCAACTCTGAAGGCTTGGGTCTGAGGCTTTCACTACCCTGCCTTTATGATAAACTCTTATTTGACTCTAAAGGTTGGTGGCAAATCTCTGTTACATGTATAGTCTAAAAGTAGAAGATGAACTAGAGACTTATCCATCTGAACTTACGTTAGCATTCAGGTCTTCTAATTTTGACCAAAATGGCCCATTAACTTTCCTTAGAACATTCTATGACATCTCTGGTCCAAACTTCAGCATTCCTTCTAAAGGTCTATGAACCGTATAGCCAGGTTTCTCAAAGCAAAGTCCCTACATCCAATAGCAATTACCTGAATAGTTACTTTGCTTATTACTGGGACCAAAAGTCAGACAAGAAGCAATTAAAAGGAAAAGAGAGTTTATTTTGAAAGAATATGGTTCTCAGTCTTGATGTTGGGGGGAGAAAACTGGATTTGCCAGGAGTGGAGGCTGAACTAAGCAATATTGGGAGCGTGCGACCTTGGGACCACCTGCCCATGGTGGGGATGAGGAGTTGTGGAGAAGAAAGAACGACCTGATGTGGTGGGAGGGGGAAGGGACCTTGAATAAGGATATACAAGGATAGAAAATGTGACTTCTTTATTCATAATAATAAAAAAAAACATAGATTGCAAAAAAAAAAAAGCATATGGTTTCATAGTTCAGCCCTTGGCTGTGTGAGGTCCATGTCTGCAGAGCGGAAGCAGAGATTGATGCTGTTTGCTCAACTACTTTTTTCTTCACTCTTTGACTTTATTCTAGGACCTTAGCCCATGGCATGGTGCTGCCCAAGTTTAAATAAGTGTAGGATACTCCTCAGTAAAGTCTCCCTGGAAATAGCCTCATATATATTCTCAAAAGTGTATCTCCTAGGTGATTCCAAAGTACCATTACAAGTCAAAAAGAGCTCTAGGAATTTATGTGCGAACATCCCAACCTGGAACTGCCTTCCTGCAAAGCATGATGGATGGGTACAGCAGGGAGTGCTGGCTTCTGTTCTGTGGCTATGATGTCTGTGTTCTGTCCCAGTAGGGTTGGGGTCATGGGAAAAGCTCTACACTCTCAATGGATTTTTATTCAGTTTCTTCTAAATGTCAGATGAAATATTTAATTTGTTTTGGCTTTGAAGCATGATGCTTTTTTTTGGAATAACATTTCTTCACATTTAGAATTTTCATAGCAGGCTCCTCACAAACCTGAAATTTAGTTAGCCATCGTTTATGTTAGGTGCATATAGAGGTGTGGTCTGGGTCTAGGAGGGGTGTGTGTTTTTGGGCAAAAGGATGAAGATCATAATTTAGATCTTCCTCAGAGTTTCTACTCTGAAGATATGTCTCCCAGTGCTTTGAATGCAGCCAACTGTCCATTATCAATTGAAAAGCAAGCTGATGATTAGTCAACTATCCACTGGGTCTTAGTGTAACATTGGGGTCACCTCATGGAGTATCCCTCCTTCTAACAGCTATAAGACTTTTGGAAACGGACTAATGACCTGAGTTCAGTCCCCAAGCCCCACATGTCAGAAGGCAAGAATCAACTCCCACAAATTGTTTTCCAAATTTGTTCACACAAAATAAATATATGAAATGTAATGAAAACTTAAAATACATTTGGAGAACTCCATTTTCCTTCAGGCTTCCTAGTGGGACCTGAAATCTACTTTCTGGGCACAAGGGTGTAACCTGGTTTCTGGGCAAACCCAGAGATCTACCTCATGGTATGTATGTAAAGGCCTTCTCTAACCTGTTATCTCGAACTTTTATTAGCTCCAATTAAGCAAACAGAAGTAATCTGCACAGAATGTAATATGCACATAACGTTTTATGCCCTCAGCAGCCTTATTGGAAAATGATTGGTTTTCCCTTCCTTGGCTAAGAATTGGCTGGCCTTCACTTTCAAGGGTGTGGTGAGCAGGGAAGGCTGTGCTGGTCTCTGGGAGAGCGTTGTGATGAACACGGGGTGAACATTTGTGTTCATGGCCTTCCCCAGTTAATTGGACACATAGAATTGTAGCCTGAGGAAGTGACACAGGAAAGAGCAAAGTGATATGTGAGCTGCTTGTGGTCATGGTGGTGATGATGTTCATGACAGCAGCTGGCAGCAACAGAAATGTCAGGGTTAAGTAAATTTCAACCTATTTCTTCTATGACTTAGTGACGCTAAAATGAATCATTATGAAGACATTATAAAGACAATGTGACATGGTGATTAAAAAAAGAAAAACTTAGAACAATGAGAAGATATGGGATGTGTTCCTCACTATGTGTGGTCAGAATTCTGTGACTTTTTTTTTTTTATGGGCAATGTAGTCATAGAAGATGGAAAATAGGTAGCAACTAGTTTATTAGGCCAGCGGGGTTCTGGGAAAATTTTTTTAAGGTAACACAAATAGTTATATAAGTAGCTGTTTTTCCTTTTCCTTTCTTTCTTTCCTTCTTTCTTCTTGAGTACAATGTTAGGCAAGCCACTATGTTGTGTCCCGGTTTCCAAGCCCATCCCCTCATGGGCTATACATTAGCTTTCTAAACCCGTAACTTCTCCTTGATACTTACCAGCCTCAGTTCAGGAAGAATAAAGAGGTGAACAGGACAGTTACAAAACAACCATGATGTGGAACTTCATCTTCAACCATTCAAGCTACACCATCTCACTTGGATGTTTGGGGGGTGACTGAGACTGAGGATAAAGGCTGTCTGACCGCCAGTAGATTACAGCCCTGCAGACCTGGCTTTCCCTAGGGAGCAGCTATTGATTAAGCAAGATGCTGACAAGCTGGTCCCCTTGTGGGTCTCTTTTCAGACGTGTTCCAGCTAGCTTAGGCAACCCAGTCCTCCCTGTGTAGCCTGGGCTGGTGTCTAACTCATAGACCTCTATGGTAGCACCATGCCCAGCTCTGCTCACAGCCAGGCTACATCTAAGAGCTGAGCATCTATGGTGGCTGAGAAGACTCCAATCTGCTTCTTCCTCACTCTCTCACAGTGAGTCCATGTGGCCAATCGAAGCCAGAAATGCAGCCATTGCCAATCACTGCTTCACTTGTGCCATTAACCGTGTGGGTCAGGTATGTGTCTGAGGTACAGTCAAGGAAAGGGGCCACTGGCTGATGCCTTGGATGGGACACTACATCTGTCTCCTTTGCTCCCTCTGCATACATGCCACAAGCTTTAGGGTCCCATGGAAACATGACTTAAACTGGTAGTTTCCTTCTGGTTTGTGGCCTCTTTCTTCTCGTCTTGTCTGACTTCTCCCCTTCCTTACCCCTCCCCTCCCTCCCTCTCCCCTCCCCTCCTTTTCTCCTCCCTTCCCTCCCCTCCTCTCCCCTTCCTTCTTTCCCCCCCTCTTTCTTTCCTCTCTTATTCATGGTGGGATATTCGTTTCGCGAGCAGGCTGACCTCGCATACATTGCCCAGCCCTGAGAACTGCCAGTACCTAGTGTCTCACTGCTCCAGGATTATAAACTCAAATACAAAAAAAAAAATCCAGGTCTTTCCTTGCCTGTGACATTTCTTGCTGGCTTCCTAAGGCTCAGTGCTGACCTTTTTACCAAACACTTGCTGAACGCCCAGTGCGTGCAGACCCATGCCTCCCTTTAACTCCCTCGGGCTCCTTGTTGTGCTTAGTCTGGCTGGGTGATCTGAAATGACTGACCTGGTGCTGCCACCTAGAGGTTCATCTTGGCCTTGCACTTCATTCACAGGAACACTACCCCAATGAGTTCACTTCTGGAGATGGAAAGAAAGGTATGTTCATAAACTTTCCACTTGCTGGGCCTCATCTCTCTTGCTCCGCCTACTTCCTCTGGGCGGGGCCTGCTCATTGGGCACCTAGGAAGGGATCACTGACTCTCCTCTGCGTCCATGTGTGTAGTTTGGGAGACTATGGCTGGGATGTGGATCTTTCATGAATGGCCACCTTGTTGATCAAATGGGAATGGGACTGGTCTCGATGTCTCTCCAGGCCTTGTATAAAACTGGACCATGAAGTTATGGGGAACTCCTTTGTGAGTTCTCTAGAAGGGGGAGGGGGTCTCTCATGTGGGTCCCCGTCATTTTTCTTTCTTCTCCACCCATCTCCATACTGATGATGTCCCCTGACTCAGCATAGATGGTCATAGATTCCGGGGTGCTCAGGTGGTTGTGAACTGAAGGTAACTGCCAGCGTACCTCTGCTAGAAATCCTCCACACTGATGTCTGGCCTCTCTAGCCAAGAATGTGAGAGGCTTGGTGGGTCCCGCTCAGAAAGATTCAAGAGGATGAACAGAACTGTTTCTGAAGTCCCAGATGGCATTTCAAACTTGTAGAGGTTCAGATCCCAGATGCATCCTGATGATGGACAGAAGATGTGGAGAAGTTGTTCCTGGAACCTGTCTTAGAGCAGCCACCTCACTCAGCTATGGCCACCTTGATCTGTTCTCAAGGAAGGCGAGAGTGATGTGACATCAAAGCTTCTCTAAGACCGTTAAACATGAGGAAAGAGACTGCCATCCAGCAGACACAAGGGTGGTACACGGGGCTTCTTTCTCTTGGGTATCCTTCTTCATAGCCCATGCTGTGTAAACGCTCATGGCTACTTTCCTTTGCTCATTAAAGCTCACCATGACCTTGGCTACTTTTATGGCTCAAGCTATGTGGCAGCTCCTGACGGCAGCAGGACCCCTGGCCTCTCCCGTAATCAGGATGGGCTGCTGGTCACTGAACTCAACCTCAATCTCTGCCAGCAGATTAATGATTTCTGGACTTTCAAGGTGGGTACCAAAGTCCCTTCTGTGGCCCTGCTACTCTGGTTTGGCCCCCCATCCAGTCTGCAGTTATAGGAACTTCAGAGGCCGGGTCTGTTCTGACACGCAGTTGGAAGGAGGGAGGCACAAATTCCCCATTAAGCAGCTCCTCCTGAGCAGAGGGTCGGGAATCTGCTGGCTGTGGGGAGGAAGCACTGGATGGAATGAAGCACAAGCAGAAGGTCTCAATAAATTCTCCTTTCATTTGATTTAGATCCTAGGCGTCTTCGCACAAATTAATCTCAATTTCATTTGTCTAGAGAAAACAGTGGGTTGGCTTCTGTAATCCATTTTTTCTTTCTAGGCATTTGTACTTACTGCAAGATAAATGTGCATGTCTGGTTCTGCCTGCAGCCAGGCTCCACAGTCTAGGCATTGAGACAATAGTGGGAACCGGGTCACATGGACAAACTGGCTATTTGCCTGGCTCTGACTCCACCTTAAACAGTTCCTCTGGGCAAACATCTGCTGTTCCTAAGCCTTGGGAGCAGTCCCAAAGGCTGCCTATGGTGTCAGCAGTCAGAGAGCAGGTGCTTGCCATGCTGGGATGAGACAGTGGTGGTCTGAGGGCTCCTGACTGCAAGGTTACACTCACCTCCAGCAGACAGAGGAAATGAATGTCCCCCTCTGTGAGAATGAATGGCTTTGCCAAGTGTGACTGAAGGAATCCAGGGGGGCACTCTGAACTCTATTCCCTGACTTTGCCCGAGTATGAGTCCTTGGTCATGTTCCAGAGACTCAAATTCTCATTGGACAGATAAGATGCTGCCCATGAGAAGCTCTCCTGAACTCCCTTGGGCAGCTCAGGTTAGTGCAGGATTCCAGTTCAGCCAGAAGTTGGAGCCAAGAATGTGGCCAGCTTTTCTGCCAAATATCTCTGAGAGCAACAGGCTGGGTGGTTTCTCTTTAGACCCTTTCTCGGAACCAAAGCCTTCTCAGTGGTGATGGATGTGAGTTCATGCATTTCTCCATCCTACCTCAGGCCTGACCACACCTCCTGGACTGAGAGGTCACAGTCAACTGGGCTGGGCCGTGTGAGTCATCTGGCATCCTTGAATTTCACTGGCATCTATGCTGAGGTCATAATGTGGTTATTTGTCTTTATTACTGTCTGAAATAGTCCTGTCAATCAGCATGATGGACGTATTTTCTGTCCCGTGGCTGCCCTCTAGTGGCCAGAGGTGATGGCAAGAAAGGAATAGATTTAAACTCTTCCCAAGCATGTGTTTTATTTTCAGATGACTGGCCGACTTGAGATGTATGCACGGGAACTGGCTGACGCTGTGAAACCCAACTATGTTCCCAACATTGTGAAGGAAGACCTGGTTAGAGCCCCCAGCTCAGGTTAAATTCAGGGACATCGTCCGCCCCAGTGACTAAGTTTTAAAATGCATATGGGGATTGGGCAAGTGTGTAGGGTGGGGGACATGGGGGAGATAACTGCCAATAATGAATACGTGATTTTCTTCTGGGGAGTTTGAAATTTGGGGGAATTCAAAGATGATTCAACAACACTGAAAATTTATTAAATGTAACTGGATTACATATTTGAAAATGTTTCATTTTGTGTTATGCAAACTCTATCTCAGTCTAAGAAATTCCCAAGTGCTGTGAGCTCATAGCCAGGCACAGCAGAGGATAGGAGAAGGCTATACCTGGGACTGAGCCGCTTTGAAAGGCTTCCAGCTCTCCACCTCTGTCTCCTCCTGTGTCTGTAATGAGTTGCCACACAGACCAAGCAGACCTCAGGCTGAGTTCCGGTTCCCACTTTCTCTTCTCCTACCTATTATCCGTCTCCTCTCCTCCATCCTGATCCAGTCTCAAGGTTCCTTCAGCTCCTTGAGGGTCAGTTTGGGAAACTGTATGTTGGTAGGAAGATGGTACGGGCAGATGAGTGTCACAGAGGCCAAAGCATGATGGGTGAGCTGCTCTGAGGAGGAGATAAGCCAGCTATAGCCCAGTTCTTCAGGCAGGCACAAACCTAGGGTATGTAAAGGGTTTGACATGGGAGGCATGCTCCCACTGTATTTCCCTGGCTGGTCACGAACTCTGAGGTTCAAATTGTCATCCTGTCATAGCCTTCTGAGTAGTGAGGATTACCGGAATGTTCCTCCAAGTCTAGGATTGTGTAAAGGTACTTTACAAATCTTATTAAAGTTTATAGCCTGTTGACCGAGTGAGATCAGGCCATGAAGCCAAGGTGAACATCACTGTGTTTACAATGCTAAAGAGCACCCGTGAGCCTTCTGTGGGGAGGAAGGAACTGTGTATAGATAGGAGGTCCAGCCCTCTGTGAGAGGTT
>PVIH01002945.1:48040-134012 GCA_004025045.1 Sigmodon hispidus
TATAAATAAAAACTGTTTGGACCCATGCAGAGCACCGTAGAAGTGGGTGGAGAATCAGAGGCAGCCAGGTAGGAAGGAGGGGTGGAGTTTACTAGTCGCCATCTGTCCCCCGAAGAAGAAGCATGTAGGAATTCAGGTGAGCCACGGGCTGCAAGCCACGTGGTGGGTAGATTCATGGAAATGGGTTGATTTAAGAAGATAGAGCAAGCTAGTAATGTGCTTAAGATATGGGCCAAGCAGTGTAAAGTATATAAGCGTGTGATTCATTTCTTTTGGGGGGCAAAAGCTGCGGGCGCACAGACCAGGCTCCGCACAGACCAGGCTCCACACCGCCGGCACCACACGCGTGCCAGGTCACAAATCTCCGGACCCAAACAGGCCGGGAAAAACATACTACAACAAGGTTCTACCTGCCTCCCTGACAGTCCTCCCTGGAGCAATGGACTTGCCAATCCAGCTCCTCCACTCCCTTCACATCCTCATAGCATCTAACATACACCCTGTGAGTTCTGTCTCTGGCTGTGTCTAACTGACACAGGCTTTTACACCAGGGACAGTCCCAAAGAACAAGATCTTAAGGATGAGTTTTCCTCTTTGGTTCTGGGGTTCTGGGGTTCTATTCATCTGATTTGGTTTACAGACATTAATGACTCTTTCCTATGGGGAAACAGAAGTGGTTGCCCAGGGCATGATGGATGCTACCGTGAACATTTATGTGTCGGAGAATCTCAGCCTCCCCTTCCTGAGGGCCTTCCCTGGGGGGTCTCAGGCTTGCCTAACCAGCCCCATTATCACATCAAGAAAATTCCTTCTACTAAGTCTCCTGATGTCTTTTCTCATGGTTCCCATTTCAGCGTCTGACTCTGAGTTATAATTGGGTCACTCAATTCTCTATGTGTTTGTAGGATGGAGTCACGTGTCAAGTCAAGGGCTTCAGCATGGTAGTAGAGAGAGACTAGATGGTCCATGAAGCCCCTGGGCAGTTGTCAGAGCAGGGCTGTGTGGGCTGTGCCCCTTACACCAAGCACAGGTGCAGGAGGTATATCTGGGGTAGAGTGCTGAGCCTCAACCTGTAGTTGACCAGAGTGTCAGGGGTGAGAGACGGTACTCTGTAGCTCCACTCTTCCTGTTCCTTAGCAAAGAAGGCAGCCTTGTTGCCCAGTAGCTAAATTACATAAACAACCTCATGTTGGGGATAGATGTCCCTAGGTAGCATCTTGGATGACAAAGGCTAGTGGTGCTGCCTGACTATGTTTGTACTGTCATCATTAACCCTTCTGTGCTGCAGAAGTCCTTGGACCTCAGTGTGTGCTAGATTGTCCCTGTAGACGTGGTGAACTTTCTGGTATGGCCCTTCAGCATCCATAACCATTGTGCCTGTAGTTTCTGGAAGAAGCATATAAACAGCCTAATACAGAAAGTCTCATTTGAGACACCAGACATTATTTGATTATGCACTCCGGTCATTGTCTGGGAAAGAAATGATCAGGCCTGTCTTCAGGGAGGCAGACCCTGCAGAGGTGGGGCTTCAGGGCCGGGCTCGTGCCTGGACTATGTAGATGTTCAGTAAACTTTTGTTGAATGAGCCTGGGGATGGAGATTTTATGTGACCATTGCTGATGTCACCAGGCAGACTGCATTGGTCCAGTGTCCATCACCTGTAGCCCGGCAGGTGCCTGTACCTAATTTTGGATGACCATCAGTTTCCTACTTTACCATCACAATCGATTAGGCTCTGGCAAGCAGCTTTTCTCCCAGACTTGGGGTTCCTATATTTCCATGCTGAGGAGTTAGACCCACAGGCCAGTCTCTGTTAAGCTGTGCCACTGAGGTAAAGCTCCTGCCCAGCAACTCTACTGTTGGCATCTATGGAGGAGTTATAGGTTGACCAAATTATACTGGAACAAATGACAAACAGCAGCCCCTTAAAAGAAGATGGTGGGGCTGGAGAGATGGCTCAGCGGTTAAGAGCACCGGCTGCTCTTCCAGAGGACCCAGGTTCGATTCCCAGCACCCACATGGCAGCTAACAACTGTCTGTAGTTCCAGTTCCAGGCAAACACCAAGGCAAATCAATAAATAAATAAAGTTTAAAAAAAAAAAAAAAAAGATGGTATGTTACAAAAATCTTTATGATGCTGGGGTTGGCCCAGGGGCTTCCTACATTCTAGGTGTTGGCCTCTAAAGTCACACCCTCTGAGCTTTGCCGTCAAGCTCCATTTCAAACAAGTTTCCCACGTCCATCTCCCTTGGTCTGCTCTTTGGGAGCACTCCTATTCCATTCTCCTTTTCCCTTTCTTCTCCCCTTCTCTCTCTTTTCCCTTCTCTTATTATCATAACCTTTCTGTTAGTCGTGACCCTATTCATCTGACAATAAAGCTCTTTTCTACAGAGCATCGCTTCAAGCGTGTCCTGCTATCCCCCTCCGCCTTCTGTTGTATTCTCATGTGCATCCATAGGAATTCGCCACCGGATAACTGGGTAAATGTGAACCACACCAAAATACACACTAAATCCTACCACCCGGTAAGCAGTCTTCCAGCTGAGCTGCAGCTCCTAAAACAAGTCCTAATAAACCAAAAAAAAGGGCAAAAGTAACAGTAGTATCATAGATGAGAGACAAGTGTCCTGCCACGGAGCTGCACGTCGTCAACAGCAACCAGAAACCAAAAGATCTGAAAGGATGCTAGTCCTGTTTTTACAAAGCTCCCGTGCACTGTTAAAAATCTCTTCGGGAGAAATCCTTCAAGCATTCCTCCCGAAGTTTACTTGTCCTTTAAGTGAGAAAGGGGCAGTTTGACTCCCCATTGACAGCTGGTTTTCCCTGGTGTCCTAGCTGCCTCCTGCAAGGTACAATCAGCCAAGTAGTCAATCAGATTCCCCATATTCGAGTCCAGCACAAAGGGCTCAGTGTCAGTGCTGCTAACACTGACTCAGCCCCTGCAGGCAAAGCCCCAGCCTCAACTGTTTGCATCTATACTGTACCTTCAGCCATTTCAAGTCTCAGTGAACTCTAGAGACGTCCCCCAAGCCCTCTTTACCCTGACCAGAAGTTCAGTTTTCTTGGTGGCCTAGCAGGACTATCTGACCAGTACAAGAAGGAAAAAAACAACAAATAAAGCATAAACACAGCCCCTCCTTTGCATGAAAGCCTACTGCAGGGCGGGAATGCCCCTTTTCCTGCTATAAATAGGAATGAGGTAACTCACATCCTTTGTCTGCTTCTAATCCGCCTCTGGCTTTTAGGCTTATTTTGGGTGTTGCTTGTGGTTGCTGATGTTGCCGCCACCACTCCATTATGAGGTCCTGTGAGTGCTTTTCCGGTGGCTTCACTTCGGCTGCTGTCACAGCTGCCACAATTCCCATAGTCCTGCAGCTCCTTGGTTCTGCCTCTTCTGCAGTTCTGGACTATTTTATTCATGTTTGTGTCCCCTTCATGCCTAAGGAGCACTGGATGAGCCGAGTCACTTGTGGTGGGAAAGAGGAAAACACAGCCATGATGTCAAGAGCTCTAGGTGTTATTCTCTGCTGCCATTGACTGATCATGTGACTCTGATTGTTCCTTCCTTGTGGCATGAACAAGGTGGATGGACAAGTGTGTCCCTTACAACTGGGGAACTGACTCAGCTTTGGGACTGGTTAAGAAAGTAGTTAGGGTCACTGTGAGAAGCCTGGGAAAGGTGGGGGGGGTGCTGGGAGCTCAGAGGAAGGAAGGATCTGCTGGGCTAATGGGATAATTGGATAATCCTCAGAGCGAGGGGCTGCCAGGCTGGGCCAGCTGTTAGGAGCAGACACTGATAGCTCACACACAATTGGGTGCTGGTGCAGGAAACAGCTTGCTGAGATGTGGGGGAGGGGCAGCAGCAAGAGTGGAGGGGGATGGAGGGTCTCAGGGGACAGGCCCTGAGGGGGCTTGTATTCTGATCCTGCTAACTAAGGTGACAGTTAGGGACCCTGGATCTCTTTTTGAGGTCATTGGGGACAGGCTCTTAGGAAGCTTGTATTCTGATCCTGTTAACTAAAGTGATAGTTAAAATCTCTTTTTGTACCAAAGCCCATAGACTTGTCCTGGCCTCAAGGGTGTCCTGGCCACCAAAGACTTGGAGACAGCATGAGGCCCCATGCCTGCCCAGTGGGGATTACTATAGATGGGACTTCTGTTTGACATGCCTGTGGAATACTACTGGACTCTCATAAAATAATGACTGTAGTAAGAAGTCTCTCTGTCCTGCCTAGCCCCTAGATCCAGACCCCACAGTTCAAAAGCAACTTATAAAATAACTAACTTGGAGGCTTAATGTTATAGTACATACTGGGTCAAGAGTTCAGGTGGATTACTGACTAGCTTTTACACTTAATTTAACCCATGATTCTATTCATGTTTAGCCTGTGGCTTGGTACCTTTTCTCAGAAGCATTTTCATTTTCTTTCCTCTATGTCTGGCTGGCATCTGCCACTCTGCTCTTCTGTTGCCCAGAATTCTCCTAGTCTGGTTGCCATACCTGTACTTCCTGTCTAGATACTGACTAATCACTGTTTTATTAACCAATACAAATGACAAATAATTACAGTGTATAAGAACATAGTCCCACAGCAAGGGAGTTTGGATCCAGGGCTGAGGGAGTCCTGTTTCAGGTGTGTCCCGGGTCTGCATTGAGCACAGGACAAATCATATTTTGGGAAGAGGTCTGATGTACAAGTCAGAGACCTGATTTCTAGTCTTGGCCTTGCTGGATCACATAATTTGTGATGTGAGCTCTTTGTACCTCAGTCTATTCATACGATAGAAGCAATACATCGTCCCTTCCTGCAGGGCTCCATTATGAATGGGACCAGTATGAAACCAGCTAAGAGCAGTGGAAGCAGTACATCCTTCAGAAGAGCTAGAAATAAGGTAAACCATTCCTAGAGGTTACTACTGTTTAATGAAGGACCCTGGGTTCAAAGGCCCACTCAAGCATTCAGTTCAAATACTCAGCACAGCACCCCCTATGAGAAAACAAACTAAACGGCCGTAATCAACTCAGGTGACCATTAGGACACGATGGTTGAAACTGTGGTAAAAATACCAGAAGTTCCAAGTAGAATAGCTGTGACCAACACCAGGTTGTAAAAACCCCCTAACCAGCTGACCTTAAGGCAACCCCATGACTTTTGTGAGCAACCTTATGACTCTAAGTATGACTTTTAAAGTGACCAATCATGTATTGTCCCAGTTGCTATGGTGATTTTATGGTTTTAGCCTTTAAAAGAGATAGGAGATTGTTAATCCCTGCTACTCTTCTTGCTCCCGAGGCAGGGAGGAAGCCCGCCTGTACAGATGAAATAAATCCTCTTGCTTTTTGCATCAACTGGCCTGGAGTCTGGGTTCTTGGGGCCCCCCTTCCCAAGGATAGTACCCTGAGTTTGGGGTCTATCATTACTTCATGTGTAATAAGCATCTGCAATGGGAACTGGAAATCAGAAACTCATCCATGGAGAAAACTCTCAGCTAATTCACTATGGAATGTCCCAGCTCCAGAGAGATAGCCTAGGGCCATTCGGTAGCCATGAAATGTTCCAACCCAGGAGATGGTCCAGAAAGGAAGGTTTGACAAACAGCAGGCTAAGATAACAGAGGAATTCTGGAAAGTCCCCCCAAAATGAGCTAATCAGAATGGCATCTGTACTAAGACCTCTAATTGATGTATAACCTTATGAGTTTTGCTTTTAAAAACCTGGGTTGCAAAAGGGCAGGTCCCTCCTCTGGCCACTGCCATGCCACGTGCTAGATGAGGTCCTTGTTGTGACTTGTATTTTAATAAACCTTGCTTTTGCGTTTTGGAGAGTTTGCATCTCTGGTGGTCTCTTCGGAGGGTCTTGCAATCAGGGCACAACAATATTTGAATCTGATCCATCCAACAAGATGTAGTACAAGTCTCTAAGACAGACCCTCAGTGATCACTGCCTCTTGGTATTCACATTCCCATCCAGTGACTTTAAATAAAAAGCACAGACCAGTTCCCTGACTTACAATGATAAACTCATTACAAGTTTGGAATAGCATGAAGCTGAGATGCATTAATAACATTAGCCCATCCTATTGAATGTCATAGCTTAAAACAATTATATTAGTCTACAGATAGGTGAAATAACACAAAATGCATTTTATGATAAAAATGTTCAATAGCTCACATAGCAACAGCTGTGTATGTGTTCTCAATGCTACCACGAAGATGAACATTCTAACACCTGTAAGTTGGGAGATATCTGGAGGGTAATTGTGGTAGGTACTCCTGAGATGAGATGGCAAAGGTCCAGGGCTTCAACTGTTTCCCTCACCCTAAGAAAGTTTTAGAGCAGTCCTATATGGAGTCCTGTATCAGGGGACCAAGACCTACAAGTCTCCACTTTGGTGAACTTGACATTGGCTTCCCTTGACCACAATTAGCCTTTCGGCTGAGAGCTCAGCTACAGATCCATGAGACACTCTCAACCAGAGGCAGCCAGTTCTTGTACCTGATCCTTGACCACAGAAACAGCTGGATAATACATGTTTGTTGTCTGAAGCCACAAATATTAAAGTAATTTGTTATGTGGTAATAGACGGTGACGCCCAACTGAGCATAACATGTGACACAGTAATAAACATCCAATACACAAGACCCAGTTCAAATTGTTCATGACTTTTCCTTGACTTCTTGCCTAGAACAACCCCTGAATGAGACAGAAATGTTCTCCTTGGTCATTTTGCACTCTGGTGTCACATCTTCCTTCCTCTTCTGGTGTTTGCCCTTTTCAGTAATTGGAGGTCAGTCCCAGCTTAAATTCCCTTTGGCTCTGTGTTTGGACAGAGCAAATGTTTGGACAAATAGAGAAAGAAATCGGTTTTGACAAGTGAGTATTGTGCCAAAAAATGGGCTCTTCATTCATGTTTGGAAGTCCCCTGATGAAAGACTTGAAAAACAAAATTGAAACATGTTCAGTTTGGTAAGAATTAGGTTTTGTCTGTTGCAAAATGAGGCTTCAGTGGCAAACACCAGCAGCCAATCCTCCATACAACTTGTATGTGGTGACGTCACCCTCCTTGTGGGCAGCTTGGCCTTGTTGACAGTTGTGATAGGCGACAGACAGGGCAGCTCTTGGGCACTTGGGGGTCACTTCAGAGGAAAGGAAGCCAACTATTTTCTCAGGCCCCCTCGTCTCACATTTATTCTTTCTGGGGCCTCTGCAGCGGGACTGGCTGAAGCCTGTTTCCCTCACGTAGCCCCAGTTACTGAGACAGATCACACACCCAGCAGCCCAAGAGCTAAGAGAAGAGGAAGAAGGGGCCGAGGAGGAGCAGAGTCACTGAGAGTTCAGGCTAAGAATAGGGAGGAACTCTGAGAGCCTCTTGGCTGTGTGACCTCCTGCAGGGACCTGGCCAGAGGCCAGTGCAGCTTTGTTTTTTCTAGGCTTTTACAAAGCTAGGGTGGTGATAGAGCATGTCTTTAGTTCTAGCACTAGGGAGGTTAGAGGCAGGCAGATCTCTGTGAGTTCGAGGCCAGCTTGGTCCAGAGCTGTTACACAGAGAAATCCTGTCTCAACCCCCAAAAACAAACCACAAAAAAAGAAATTGTACATGGGAACTCATGGACTTTAGATCTTCATGGAACCGGACTAGGCCCTTTGCATAAGAGAGATAGTTGTGTATCTTGGACTGTTTGAGGGGCCCCTGGCAGTGGGATAAGGATTTATCCCCGGTGTATAAACTGGCTTTATAGAGCCCATGACGGAGTGCCTTGATGCAGGGGGGAGGGGCTTGGTCCTGCCTCAACTGAATATACCAGGCTTTGCTGACTCCCCATGAGAGGCCTTATCCTATGGAGGAAGGGATAGAGGGTGGGTTGGGAGTGGGAGAAGGCTGGGGTGGGGGGAGAAGGAAGGAATGAGGAAGATCTGTGGTTGGTATATAAAATGAATAAGAAAATTTTTGAAATTAAAATATATAAAAGCAAGAGCTAGGCTAGAAGGGAGAAAACTAGGTAACAGACTGGGCTCTCACAGGCTTCCTTGGTGACCCTGGCTATGTTATTCCTTCTAGGCCTCACTTCCTTGTTTGTAAATTGAAAGGGTTGTACTTCAAGCTTTTTAAAATTATTTATTTTCATTTTATTTTACGGGTGTGGGTGTTCTGCTTGCTTGGTTATAGTCACCATGTGCATGCAGTACCTGTGGAGGCCAGAAGAGGGCATCAGATTCCCTGGAACTTATGTTTCAAAAAATCATAAGCTGCCATGTGAATGCTAGGAATCCAGCCTGTGTCCTCTGGAAGAGCAGCCAGTGCTCTTAACTGCTGAGCCATCTCTCCAGCCCCTAGACAAGACTTTTAACCAATGCAGAGAAGAAACAGAGGAACACAGAATGCATGCTTCCTGGGCCAGGGTGGAGCAGTCTGCTTTCTCACACAATTATTTCTCTTAAAAGCCAGATTTCTTTATTCTCGTGTATGCAGTAAGCTTTTCTGTTTGCTCCTCTAATCCTTCAATAAACCATGAGCCTGGCTTGGGGCTTAGAGACACAATATGGAGTCAGGAAGCTGTGTTCATGCAGTTTCCAGTTTAAGGGGCCTGGAAGGGAGAAAGAAAGGATGAGCTATAGTCAGTTATATAAGTGAAGATATAATTGATGCCGGGCTGAGTACAGTGTGGGAAGAATTACATGTCCTCAGTGAATGAGAAATAGCTATGATCTCTATCAGTTTCAAAGTCTTTGGCCAATCTAGGGGGCAGAGAGACACATATCTAAATTCAGGTTCTTGGCACATCTGAACCAAGCAACCAGCAGCCCATTGGGGTGTGCTATATGGATCAAGCACCTGAGACCATCTCCTAGAGCTTTCACTAGTATGCAGAGGAACTTATAATTCATCATGGCATTTTATATTGGGTGGGGCAAAGTGATTTACACTTTTAATCCCAGCACTCAGGAGGCAGAAGTGGGTGGATCTCTGTGAGTTCAAGGTTAGCCTAGTCTACTTAGCAAGTTCCAAGACAGCCAGGATTTTATAGTGAAACTTTGTCCCAAAAAAATGTACCATTCTGTAATTGTAGCTTTTGTGTTCCAAATACCCATGTTTAAAAGGTAAGAACTATATGAGTTCTGAGAACCCAACCTGGGTCCATTCAATGTTGTGGAGTTATCTTCTGGTACACTGTAGACATTTGTCCCTCCTACTGGTTTAATAAAATGCTGATTGACCAGAAGGCAGACAGGAAGTATGGGTGGGACTACCAGAAAACTCTGGGAACAGGAAGAGCAAAGCAGAGATGCCAGCAGACCCAGAGGAAAGAAAACTAGGATGCTACTCAAGAAAAGGTATTAAGCCACTTGGCTAATCATAGGTTAGTTTAAGAGTTAGCAAGTTATGTGACTGAGCCATAGGCTGATCAACATGAAATTAATATAAGCATTTGTGTGATTATTTGGGTTTAAGTGGCAGTGGAACTGATGGGTCCAAACCTTGGGGCTAGGCCTGAAAGGCTGGGCCAAACACTTTTAATACAATTCAATAATGGTGATACTTGACCATGTAATGTGTAAATATGAAGTCATCCTATACATGAAAGGTTCCTGTGTGTGCATAAGATCATAAATGGAAATTTGGATTTAGAGAGGCAAAGAGTTTTTTTAGAAGTAGATGCTAAGAATATGCCTAAAAGTTTTCTGCATGGTTTTAGATAAACATGATCAAGGATGTCAGGATCAAAGTCCCATTCTCTACTACTAGACATGACAGGTTCCTGGGACTTCTAACAGATATCCCAAACCAGAGGTGACTAAGTCCACGCTTCAGGGAGCAAAGCAAACTTCTCTTTCTGTCAGGAAACAAAGCATCTCTTGATGATTGGTTCTGAATCCCTTGGACTGGGGGACCTGCTAATGATAAGCTCCTTTAATTCAGGCATCTGTCTTGCCCCCAAGAGCTGGTTTTGTAACTTATAAAATGGGAGCATTAGATGATATCAGACATCCCATTGAGTACCCAGAAGTATGGTCCAAAGTTGATTCTCTATAAGAATTTATGTTTTACGATAAACTTGATGTTTATTACTGTGAGGTATGAACTGTGAGATCTTAGGCATGCTACCATATTTTCTTTCTTTTTTTTTTAAACACTTTTATTTATTTATTTATTTATTTGCCTTGGTGTTTTGCCTGGAACTAGAACTACAGACAGTTGTTAGCTGCCATGTGGGTGCTGGGAATCGAACCCGGGTCCTCTGGAAGAGCAGACGGTGCTCTTAACCGCTGAGCCATCTCTTCAGCCCCGGCATGCTACCATATTTTCTAAACCTGCTATGTTCTTTTAAATAATTTTTACAGAAGTAAAACTAATGTCAGTGCATGATTTTTGGAAGTAAAACACTTCATAGTACCATATAATAATTTCTTACAAAGTATATGAAAAAGTTTTGACTACTGAAGACATGTTTACACGATATCATGACTTTAATTAGTGCCATTCAAACTTACATTTTGAAAGGGTAAAATAGATAATTTTGTTATATGTAAACGTTTTATCATAATGTTAAAAACTAATGTAATATACTAGAAGGCATTGAAGTTGACTTCAGAGACATCATTCATGTGGTTCATGAATTTATCTTTTATGTGTTGTCTTGGATTTTTGTTTGCTTTTATTTGGTCTGGTTTCATGGTTTTTTGACATGACATCTTGTTATGCAGCTTAAGCCTCCCCAAAATTCATGATACTCCTGTCTTTGCTCAAGATTTATGATGGAAAGTATGTGTCACCCATTCATCTTACTTCTGGCCTCCTCTAAAGACAACTATTTTTTCTTGTCTTCTGGACATAGTCTAGATATACCTCTTAAAATCTATCACATATTTTTATTTTAATATAAATAGAAGTAAGTGTTATATTGTTCTTTTTTCTTAACAGCATGCCTCTTAGATGATCTTAATAGTGCATGCACATTTACATCGTTCCTTCAACCCTGTCTCTGTCTAGAATCCATGTAAGAACCTAGGGACTTGTTTAATAAGTCCCTACATTAGTAAACAAGCTGATTGTTTCTAGTCTTTTATAGAAAACAATGTTGTAGTAAACATCCAATCACTCATTACCTTATGTACATACATGAACCTTAATGTATAGAATGAATTCATAGCTAAATAGTGCAAGGTCCAAAGTTAGGTTATGTCAACTCTTAATGATTGTTGAATGGACTATTATAGAATCTATAGCAATTTACACTCCTACCAAGAATTTATTCAATCATTATTTTATAGTAGGATTTTATTCTGTTCCATTGTAAATAATTGTCCCGCCTACTAGTTTAATAAAAACGTGGATTGGTTGAAGGCAGACAGAAAGTGTGGGTGGAGCTACCAGACTGGGAAAACTCTGGGAACACGAAGAGCAGAGTAGAGATGCCACAGACAGACAAAGAGGAAAGAAGTTGAAATGCTGCTCTGAGGAAAGGTACCAAACTGTATGGCTGAACAAGATGGCTTAATTTAAGGGTAAAGAGTTATATGTCTGGGCCCTAGGCTGATCAGCATAAGATTAATGTAAGCATCTGTGTGTTTCTGTGAGTCTGCAAGTCATAACCTCAGGGCTAGACCAGAAAGTCTGGGCCAGAAACTTAATACAACAGTATTTTAATTCAACCAATATTTGAGTCATATAAAATTGTAGGCCTTGAAGGACATAATGATTAAACAGCAAAGACAACACTGAAAACCTTTTCTACTGAAACCTTCTGTCTTGTGAGAGAGAGAGAGAGAAGATGAAAAAGTAATATGTAGTGTACGAAGGGCAACTAAATTCTAGGACCAAAATAAAGCAGAGAACATACACAGAAAGTGTTTAGCACAAAGCCTTACAATCGAAGATGGATCTCTAAGACCTACATGAAAAACAGTGAAAACAAGTCCAGCCAAATGTCCTCCACATGAGCACTGTGGACCAAGCACTCCTCCATCCTCCAACAATTAAGTAAATAAATAAATAAAATAATTTTTAAAAATTATTCCTATGAGGTTCCCCAGGTTGGTCTTGAACTCTAGGCTCATGAAGTCCTCTGCCTATGCCTCTAAATAGCTGAGAATACAGATGCACCTCACCATGCCAGGTGAGGTCTGTCTAAGTGGGTAGTTAGGGTCTGAAAAAATCTAAGTTTCTACCTTTTCCTCTGTGAACTCGGACAATAATAGCACACACTTCAGAGGAGACTGTGGAAAGAAACCAGAGAGATTTCATAATTTATTATAAACAGCCTTATAGTGGACAGCTCTGTGGCTCAGAGAAGGACAATTTGGCCACAGGGGAGCAAGATCCTGGGGAATCGGCAAGTGCAGAGTAACCAGAACCCAGGTCCCCTGAGCCTGCGCACCATGTACTTGTAAATAATCCAAGGAACCAAAAGTACTAACCTTTAACAAGCACAGGAAAGCGGCAAACAGGGGGAAACTTCTAGAATCAGGCTGCTTGACTCAGGCCTATAGCTGAGCTTGCTGGAGCACTCACAGACGTCCCCTTCCAGGATAGTGCTCTCAGCCAAAGGCAACAAGCATGCTGGCTGCCCTGGTCCATCTGCTCCGATGAGACTCTCCCAAAGCCTGGACTCCCATTGGGTTCATTCCAAAGAATCTCTTGAAGGGCAGATAAGCAGCTCTTGAGTCGCAGCTGTAGAAATACACAGACCCAGAGGAGCACGCAAATCTGTTTGCCTGGGAGAGACTCTCAAGTGGACCGAGGAGATGGCGGACGTTGCTCCTCAACAACCTGTGTGTCCTTGTCTCACTCGGTGGCACATCCTCTTCTGTCCTCAGTGAGATCCCGACCTCTTCTCTCTTCTGCTCTCCAGAGCCCTGTCTTTGCCTGGGTTCTAACTCTCCTTCAATAAGAGACCCCTCCTTCTGCTCTTTCTACTTAACTCCGATACTTTTATTACCAAGAAGTGGTAAATAAAAAGAAATATCTTCATCCTGAGTTGAACATTATGTAATACACACATGCACCAAAATATCACCTGGTGCCTCATACATATGTTCTATTCTATTGTATCAGTTATATTTTAAAATACAACATACACACAAATATTCTTATAAAAATGGGTGTGTTATAATGTCTGATCTGAAAAGGGTGATTCAAAACAATTTTTGTTGGTTTTTTCGTTTGCTTGTTTTGTTGTTGATTGTATGTTTGAGACTGGGGCTCATTGGCTATGTATCCTGGACCATTGCTGAGCTCATAGAAAGCCACCTGCCTCTCTGCCTTCTAAATGCTGAGATTAAAGGCCTACTCCACCATGCCCAGCTTGCAATTCAAATTAGAGAACTTGGCCTCAGAAGAACAAAAGATGTTAGAACTATGTCTAATATGTGTGTTTCCCATTTCTGTTTCAACTGTGGGCAGTTACATTAAAAGATAAACATTTCCCTGATATCAGCTTCCCCAAAACTTTAAAATCCAAGTTATATATCTTTCAAGGAGGCACACATACTCTTTTCTGTTTTTATTTGAGACAGGATTTCTTGTTATTTAGCCCAGACTGTCCTAGAATCTGACTTCTTTTTATTCAGCCAGTCAAGATCTGTGACTACAAGACCTCAACAATCCATGTTCATAACCTTATCCCCTACTGACTGGCGCCTAGAGCACACCCACTGGCGAGATCAAGGGCTTGGGAATAATCTGTGACAGTGACTAACTACATCATTATCCTTGTTGGGAAAACAGTATGAAGTCTAAAGTTTTCTTCTTTCAGGAATTGTTGGGTTAACAACACACTTGAGGCTTAGTACTGCATAGACAGAGCAGCATAAATAACTAAATAAATAGATGAATAAATAAATAAAGTAAGCAGTTGTTTAATTGGAAAAAAAATAATCTACCAGACCTGCTTAGATTCCAGTCCCTGACAAACCTCTGGTGTCAGCACTGTGTTCTAGGGGGCCAGCACTGGAGGGATGCCACTGTTTTGATGGAGGTCAGTGACTTTCCATTGAGCTGTGGGAAAATTTAACAGCTGACTCTGGCTGAATCATAGCCCAGAAGTCCTGAATATACAACTCTTTCTGAAGAGTCTTTTCCCAAAGTACAAACCTGGCAAACTCCAATTGGTATAATATTTTTTTTAAATATATCTAGTGTTGACTGTGACAGGCAATTTTTCTAGATTTGTGTGCTGGCTGGTGTCATGTCAACTTGATACCTCAGCATCATAAACAGCAAGCCCACAGCAAAAATCCACCTAAATGGATATGAACTCAAAGTGTTTCTGTTAAAACCACCAACAAGACGAGGCTGTCTGCTTTCTCCATACCTATCCAATGTAGTAGCTGAAGTCTTAGCTAGAGCAATAAGGCAACTGAGGAGACCAAGCAGGTACTATTATAAAAATAGCAAAGGAAGAAGATAAATTCTGTTTACTTGTAGATAATTTTAAACACAAAAGACCCTTAAAAAATCAACCAAGTAAAGCAAAGTAAAGAGATAGAAAATTAACAGACAAAAATCAGTAGCCTTCCTATATGCAAATGGCAAATGTACTAAGGGGAAAACATTTAGGGAAACAATACCTTTCACAGTAGCCTCAAAAAAAGAGAAAAGTCTGTGGATGACTCTAACCAAGCAAATGAGCAACCTGTATAATAAAAACTTGAAGATATCTAAGAAAGAAATTAAAGATGGAAGGATCTCCTATGCTCATGAATTAGTAGGATTAATTTTGTGGGATGACCATCCTACAAAAAGCAAGCTACAGATTTGATGCAAGCCTTATTAAAATTCTAATACAACTCCTCACAAAAATTGCGAACAAAAAAATAAACTTCATATGGAAACACACACAACCAGCATGGCTAAAACAACAACAATAATAATAATAATAACCCTTTAAAGGTATCACCAATTCAGATTTCAAGTTATAGTAATTAAAACAGCCTGGGATTGTCACAAAAACAAGTAGGCTAATCAGTGGAATCTAACTGAAGACCGTAGTAAATTTATCCACTGATGGACACCTGACTTTTATGCAGAAGCCAAAATACTGTCATTTATTATTTGACCATCCTGATTGAGGTAAAATGAAATCTCTTATATTTTTGGTTGTGAGCCCAGCCTTTAATGGCTGAGCCATCTCTCTAGCTCAAGATGAAATCTCAAAGCAGTTGTAAATTGTGTTTCCCTAAAGGTTGAAAGTGTTGGACATTTCTTTCTCAGATGTATGTTTCATTCTTGAGAACTCTCTGCTTAGTTCTGCCCCACTTTCCTTCTGGGTTATTTGTTTTCTTGCTGTTCATGGTTTTTGTTTCTTTGTTTGGCTCTGTATATGTTTTAGATACTAATCCTTTTTCAGATGTATATATAATTGGTAAAGTTTTTTCCCAATGCAGTATGGAAGCTGTTCAGCTCTATGACGTCCCATTTACACCTGTGTTCCCAATGGCCTGTTTGGAAAGTCATCTGTGCCACTGAGGGATCATTGGTCAACACAAAATGAACTCAGTGGTACTTTTGTGGACTTACTGTTTAATTTTGCTTTGTTTGGCTTTTTTTTTAAAAGTTAGTTTTATTGGTCTTTTGCTTGCTTGCTTAGTTTTGTGTTTCTTGATTTTTGTTTGTTTTAGGAGAGAGAGAAAGAACATACATTGAATGGGGAGGGAGTAGCAGTACATCTGGAGGAATTTGGGGAAGGGAAAATCACAACAATACAATACAATATATTGTATTCATTTTTTTCCAATAATAAAAGAAGTTTTATGAGTAGGGGTTGTGAGACCGGGAAGGGTTAGGAAGGGTGTGGATTTGATTAACACTGGTGTGTAAAAGTCTCAGTGAATTGCTGGGTAGTGATGGCACGTGCCTTTAATCCCAGCACTCAGCTCAAAAAAGTTTTCTTTTTTTTTTTTTATGTATGGTGTTTTGCTTGCAAATGAGTCTCTGAGCATTAGTCCTGTGCAGTATCTGCAGAGGACATCAGACCCCCAGGGACTGGAGTTACAGGTGGTTGTGAGGCACCTTATGGCTACTGAGGAAATAGAATTCACATTCGCTGGAAGAGCGGCCAGAGCTCTTGACACTGTGCTGTTTCCTCCAACAATTAGTTCAAGTGCACAGATCTTTCACCTTTCAAAGAAAGATTCTAAAAAGCCTACCTTCCCATACTTCTGGATAATCCTTCCCTGGATATTTAAAAACTTGCCATCATTTTTTGAGAAATACTGGCAATTAAAACAAGAAACTCCACTAGAACATGCAGATCATTTGTATAGAAAGAAAACATGATGAAGAGACAAAAAAAAGGAAAAGAAAAGAAAGAATGGATGCCTATTAAAGACTTTCCCCAGTACAGCCTGGTTCAGGAAACACCTGCAATAATATCATAAAAGAAAACACTAGTTCCTTTCTGTACTACTTGTGAGTAGAGAATCACATGACTGAGCTGGAACAATTAAATTAACCATATTAACCATAAGCTAGTACTACAGAGCTGTTGCCCCCCGAAATCCATCTCCCACCCAGAGTCAAACATTGGCCAATCAGGACTGCCTTCATTTGCATGGTGGGAATTACTGGGGGGGGGATTCATGCTGCAAAGATGATAGCTCTTGAATTAAAACCACCACAGCCCACTCACTATCTACAACCAGGCCACTCTTCTGTCTTTGCCCTCCCTGCTAAGAACTCAACAAACTTACTTTCACTCTATTGAACTTGAACTGTTTCTTTGGCCACCTGTGATTCTGACCCACCACAAGCCAGTTTGACTTAAGAAATTTGCCTGGATAATACCATCCCGACCCTTAAACACCTCCCTGAATATAGATATAAAGTAGTCCTCTCAATCATATATTTGTAAGGGTCCAGTGACTTACCTGGAGTTTCAGTCACAGCAAAGTTAGCCTTGAAGCGCACTGAAGACAATTCAAGTGTTCAAGAGCCTAAGACCCAGCAGTAGGGAGTTAAAACTGCTGTGGGTGGTGAACTATTACAGAATATAATACATAATACAGACTTGTAACAGAGGCTCTAATTAGGAGCAGATTCTTGAGTGCTTAATCTGGATCATGGGACATCAAACCACTTTTAACGCTCTCAAAGATCAATTAATGTCCACTCTTGCCCTATAAAACCCATTTAAACGGTGTCTGCATTAACAGGGAGCTGCTGGAAAGATCGTCTCATCGATGATGAATCTAATTCAATATAATTAGATTACACAAACAATCAATGGCCCTCCCGGATGAACACCCTGGCATTGGCAGCCAGTTATGAGTTGCTAAAAGGAGTTGGAGATATTATATTTGAGCATCGAATCACCATATTTGTACAATATTATGTCTTAGATCCCGATGGAACAAAAAGATAGATACCGGCGGACTGCTAGGAGGTTAGGTAAATATCAGACCATACAATTTGACAACTCCAGTGTAACTCTCTTTTTTTTTTAACTTTATTTTATTTATTTATTATTTATTTGCCTTGGTGTTTGCCTGGAACTGGAACTACAGACAGTTGTTAGCTGCCATGTGGGTGCTGGGAATCAAACCCGGGTCCTCTGGAAGAGCAGACGGTGCTCTTAACCGCTGAGCCATCTCTCCAGTCCCCAGTGTAACTCTCTTTAAATGACATTGGGTTTAAATTCCCACTGCTCTGAGACACCCGCCTGTAAGCCCCAAGTCTCCGGCCCCACAACACAATGATGTACATACAAGTACTGATGCTGATTTTTTCCCCCCTCAAATCAAATCTGACAGGTCATCCAGAAATGACTTTCTAGACCTGAGAAGACACAATACTGGCTATGCAATAGTGACTAGTGGTCATTGGAGCCAACCTTCCCCCATGGATACTAGATATATTTGCTTAAAAGACTAAATCAATAGCTCTCTAGGACCTTCAAAAGAGAAATGAGCTAACATTTATACTGGCTCAAAATATCATTTTTGATGATGCATACTATAAAGCCATATGAAGGAAGACAGAGCTCCAATCTCTAAATAATAAAGACATAAAACTATTTAGGAGGTATATAAACTCTTGGAGGCTGTCCCCATGCATAAAGAGGTGGCTATCATACATTGCTCCAGACACTGTAAATGAAACCACATTACCACACAAGCCATTAAGTTAGCAGCAAGTAAAACACGTTTGGATCTTCTGAATCTTGGAATTGACTCTTTTCTATCCTGAATACTCAGAGGTTGAACCCAAAAAATGGGATTTTTAAAGAGTAGGACCATTCCTTTCAATGGGAGATAAATTCTCAAGGAACTGTCTTGGTACCCCAAAACCTTGTGTTTCCCACAACTAACTATACTCATCGAGTCTCTCACTGTGAGGAAGTTATATTAATTTAAGCCATACCATAGACTATCAGATAATAAAGAGGTTACTGAGAATTACAAGTGTAAGATTTAACCACAGCAGCTTCTTTTAATAAGACCCTAAGTATTGCCATTCTCTAAATCAACAAGTCCACACAGCTCAAAAGAGAGTCCTGTCAACCACCAGCAAGTTAGACATGCTAGACATGGATAGACAAGAAGCTCTTCATATGCTGGACTCTGGTAGATTTCATTTTCCTTTATGTCTGACAACAGTGAGCAGAGGGGTCAGCAGGCTGATGCTTCATCAAGCAGCACCCTTGATTGCTAAGGTCCTTGTGCCTGGGGCCCTCAGCAGGGGCCTGTTTTCTAGCTCTCAGTCTGGATTCTGTGAAACCTTTGGCCCTGGAAACAGAAGAGCTCACTGGAACGCTTCCAGTGACAAATGGCTACAGCTTCTTCCCTCTGGCCCCTTTCAACTTTTTATCCAGCCATAGGCTTAATTCTCTGCCTTCTCTTCCATTTTCTACTCCCATTACCTTTCTTGGCCTGGATGCTCTGAAACTGTGAATCTGTTTTTTAATGTCAGGCATCTGGCCAGGTGACCACTTCATAGTAGAAACTTCTGGATGTTTGCCAGGATCAACTGGATACAATATGTCTGTCGTGACTAGGAGCCTGCCTCTCTGCTGCCACGTCTGCTGCTTCTTTCACCAATTCATCTCACACCACGGAAGAGACAAGAAATGGTCTCCAGAGAGAAGCCATCTCCCCCCTGACTCACTGAGCTAGACTAGACAGACTAATTATAGCTCAGGAAGTCTGGGTCAACAGGACCATTTGTTTGTTTGGACCCATCACAGCCTTGTCTCTGAGGCTTGTGTTTTGAGCCAATCTAGATCTTGCTTCTTAGTGTCAACCAGAGTTATCAAGACTTGTGTTTGGACCAATCACAGTCTTAGCACCTCTCAGAGCTTCCTTCTGTTAGATCATGGGCTAACAGTGTATCTTTCTCATTGGTCAAAACAGAAATGGTTGCAGGGTCCCCTGAAGTACATTTAGTACAAAACGTTTTTGTTGGTACTGTGCTTTTCAGTAGATTAATCAGCTGAGGCGCTCTCTCTCTCTCTCTCTCTCTCTCTCTCTCTCTGTGTGTGTGTGTGTGTGTGTGTGTGTGTGTGTGTGTGTGTGTGTGTGTGTCCTGCTCCATTACTGTCCATCTTATTCCATTTCTCATGGAACCTAGAGCTAGGCTGGCTAGGTTGTGTAGGAAATGTAGAAGAGATATATTGTGTTTTCTATCAAAAATGGTAAAATAAAGTAAGGCAAGCACCATTTTAAAAGAAAATGGCTGTGACGGCTATTCTTGGTTGTCAGCTTGACTACAACCGAAATGAACTAAAACCCAAAAATGAGATGGCTCACCTGTGGGGATTTTTGCTTCTAATCCTGATCTTTGATGTAGGAAGACACACCTCTAATCTGGGCCACACCTTCTGCCAGCCGCCTATAAGAGGACATAGAAGAAGGAAGCTGTTGCTCTTTGCTCTTCTCTTGACTAGTAAATCCTCTCCTTCAATGGCATTAGGGCCTGCTTCTTCAGGACTCTGGGGAATACCAAAGCCCAGCTAAGACCTCAGCCTCATGGCCTGAACAACTACTGGATTCTTTGGCCTTCTGTTCATAGGAAGCCATCGTGGGATAAACTGGACCACAGCCTGTAAGACACTCCAATAAATCCCCTTACTATATATAGAGGGATTCATTCTATATTTTTTTTTTATTATAGAGAACCCTAACTAATACAGTATCATTTAGCAAGAATCTCTCTTAGCATTTTCCTGAAACTAGTACATGTGCTTATGGTTGCATTCTCTAGAATTCAAGGCTGCATTCTGTACTCAAGGTTGCATGCTGCTTATCAGCAGCACCATTTTAAGTTAATCCTTTTAAGTTAATCGGGTAAGAAGGTGAGGTGAACCTCTAACCAGTGAGATCGACGCACAGCAATAAGCTGCTTGATGGCTTCCTTGCTTACTTGGGCACAGCTATCTAAGCTTCTGTAGAAGTAAAACCTTTTGCTTTGCTGAAATACTGTGCTGGTTGGTTTTTTGCCAACTTGATACAAACCTAGAGTCACTTAGGAAGAGAGAACATCAGTTGAGAAAATGCCCCCGCAAGGTTGGCCTGTGGGCAAGCCTGTGTGGCATTTTCTTCATTAGTGGCTGATGTGGGAGGGCTCAGGTGGTGCCCCTGGGTCCTGAGTTCCTATTTTAAAAAGCAGACTGAGCAAGTCTTCAGGAGAGAGCAAGTAAGTGCCTCTCCTCACTGCATGAGGATGGCACTGTGATGTGGCAGGAAAGTGAATACCTGCCTCCCTGAGTTGGTTTTGGTCATGGTGTTTTGTCACAGCTTTAGAAAGTCAACTTAAAGGGGGCTGGAGAGATGGCTCAGAGGTTAAGAGAACTGGCTGTTCTTCCAGAGGTCCTGAGTTCAATTCTCACAACCATCTATAATGAGATCTGGTGCCCTCTTCTGTACACTCTATACATAATAAATAAATATTTAAAAAAGAAAGTCAACTAAAATAAATACTTTATGTCATTTGGTCATTTTGTTGAGCTCCTAGACCACCGGTTCCTAATCTGTGGGTCACAACCCCTTGAGGGGTCAAACAACCCTTTTACAGGGGTCATATATCAGATATTTACATTATGATTCATAACGATCAAAATTACAGTTATGAAATAGCAATGAAAATAATTTTATAGTTGGAGCTCACCACAATATGAAGAATTGTATTAAAAGGTCGCAGCATCAGAAAGGTTGAGAAGAACTGTCCTAGACCCATTTCTTATATCTTCATGCCCAATGTGGTGCCCATCACTACATGACTGAGGGTCTTGGGGACTAATTCCCACCCTATGAGATATACACATTTTCTTATTGCATTGACTTGGATGTAAAGACCCTCCTCTACTCAGGCACTAATGGAAACCCTAAATCCAAAGTAGATCAGCAACACAATACGGCTCAAAGCAAGCAATATAGCAACTGGTAAGTCAGGGCTGAACCACGGTAGGGTAATTGGATTCTAAAGTCCTGCCAGTCATTGGGTATTTGGGGAGAATAAGAATGTGGCTGAGGGTAGTTTTGACTGGCCATTACACTGATATTTCTTTTGTTAACAGCAGCCAGGGCAGCAAGAGAGAATCCACTAGCTAATTAAAGAATCAGCTGCCCCATACCCAGTGACTTTCCTCATTTACAGAAAAATAGGTATCAGGAGTAGTTACAATATAAACTTAAATAACTTATTAGTGACACTAAATAATGTTTAATCAGTTTCAACCATGCTTCCACAATGCTTAACACCTGCTCAGTTCAGTTCTCCAAGGGAAAGGTGGATTCCTGTTAACTGTCTCAGTCTTATAAAACCGGATGGCCATGGAGCTGGCAAGTCTGAGGAGCTGAGTCCAGATCCTGAGCCCCTATGTGGAAAGCTGAGAGTAACAGTACACCAGTAATTGCAGAACAGAAGGTGGAGAAAGGGGGACCGCTTGGGTTGCTGGCTAGCTGTTCTATCCAATTAGTGAGCTACAGGTTCAGTGACAGCTTTGTCTCAACCTAACCGGGAGCATGATAGAGGAAGACACTCAGTGCTAACTTTTAACCTCTAGATATGAACAGATAGATAGGGATCTGTACTCATGTGCATTTGTGCATGCAAACACACACACACACACCATCATTACCATAATCACCATCACTACCGTCACAATCATCACTGCCACTACCACCATCACCACCATCATTATCACCATAATCACCATCATCATCACAATTACCATGTGATGATATGTTATATATTTAATGAAACCTGAAATATCAAGAGATCAACCCACAGTAAAAAAAAAAAAAAAAACCAAAAACCAAAAAACTAGGCAGACATAGCTCAGGAAGTTCTTGATTGTTGAGTACAAGGCCAAAGAGCTGGGCTTCAATGGCACACACTTTAATCTCAGCACAGGGAAAGCGAGTGGTGACCTACACCTTTAATCCCATAATTCCAGAGACAAAGAACTTTCTGTGTTGACTACCAAATAGAGTATCTCCTGCCTTTAATCCTATCCTGGATAGGATACAGCTGGTGAGAAGGGTATTTAAGGCAGGCTTAGGAAAACAGCAGCAATGGCAAGTGTCCAGGACTGAGGCTGAGGAAGCTGAAAGATAGCCGGGTGAGATTTGACTGTGGTGTTTCCTCTCTCTGATATTTCAGCCTTTCCCCCACATCTGGCTCTGAGTCTCTTTCATTACAATTGGAATTCGTGCTTCATCACCATCATCATCAGGTGCCTTGTGCATTTTGACTGCAGCCCAATGGAGTATCTGCTGCTGTTAAACAGGATGTTGTATTTATATCCCTAATCACTTTTTCAGAAAACATAACTGAAGCGAGGAAGGAAGACATGGGCAGACACTGCTGTCACGGATGTCTTTGTCATAAACTCTTTTAGTAGCTGGCTTTAAAAGTTCTACATGGGGCTGGAGAGATGGCTCAGCGGTTAAGAGCACCGTCTGCTCTTCCAGAGGACCAGGGTTCTATTCCCAGCACCCACATGGCAGCTAACAACTGTCTGTAGTTCCAGTTCCAGGCAAACACCAAGGCAAATAGATAAATAAATAAAGTTTAAAAAAAAAATGGAGGTGAATACAGAATAATGCATACAAATATTTAAAAAAAAAAAAAAAAAGTTCTACATAAGTGGAACTACCTCTTGCTGGGAAGTACAATGTGGGATGTCTTTCTCTGAAAATGCTTTATTATTGGTTGATAAAGGAACTGCTTTGGCCTATGGCAAGGGAAGCAGGTGGGAAATCCAAGCATAGATAAAGAGGAAGAAGGGTGGAGTCAGACAGAGACACCATTCAGCCACTCAAGAAGTAGGATGTAATGGAGTACAGGTGAGCCATGAATCACATGGCAAAGCATAGATAAACAGAATGGGTTAAATTATAAGAGCTGGCAAGCAATATACCTGAGCCATAGGCCAATTAATATAAGACTTTGTATCTACTGGTCCAGATTTCAGGGCTAGGCAGAGCCAGAAACTTCTTACTACAGATATAGCTCGGTGCATTTGCCTAGCATTCTTGAGGTCATGGGCTCAGTGGGACTATCCAATGCTTGGTGTATCATTTCCCCTTTTCTTTTTCTCGTTAGTGCTGTTTTGCTTGCTGCATCTAGAACACAAATGTTCTTGCTGTTCACCTGCATAGAGAAGTTTCTACTACATTGTACAAAGAGGGGGAAAGAAACATTTCCTATTGAGAGTCTTCCATTCACAAATTTCATTCCTCACATTGCCCCTGTCAACAAGTAGCAATTAATGGAGGAGATAAAGGTGTGCCCATCTTATAGAAATGGAGTGGAAATTTGACAGTGGAGAACTGGAAGGGACCCCAGTACTTTACCTGGTTCCATTTTGTATCTTTTTCTGACTTCCTCTAAATAGCTCTTTTCTCCCACCTGTCTGATTTTCCAGGATTGTGTGTCTGATAGATAACCTGTTGTGAGCCAGGCACCTCCCAGGCTTTCTCAGATGCCCTGATGAAAAGATAAAGAGAATGTGTCTTTGCCCACAGGGCAGACTTGGCAAGGTCCAGTTTGGGGCTGGAGCGTGGGTATCAAAGACCTTCAAGTTCCAGTTTCTGGGAACCTGGCTTTCCCCCTAAAGGACTGGAGTCATAGGCAGTTGTGTCTGAGATAGCCTGTGTTCTTTGATTGTTTACCTTTCTGTTGACTCTGGCCCATTTTCCTTCTGTGAACAATCTATAAGATGCTGTACATTTTTTTAATGATCATTTATTTATTTGCCTGGAACTGGAACTACAGACAGTTGTGAGCTGCCATGTGGGTGCTGGGAATTGAACCCCAGTCCTCTTGAAAAGCAGTCAGTGCTCTTAACCGCTGAGCCATCTCTCCAGCCCCGATGCTGTACATCTTAATAAATGTGCTTGGCATAAGGCACAGCTTGTGCAAAAACTGACCCCAGCTTTCCTGTCTTCACAACCCCTAGACCCCTCTTTCACTGAAGAACCACCAGCTGGTCCAGATCAATAAACTCCAGGCAAACCCAATGGAAATGATCTCTGAAGCAGCAGAAATTTCTTTGGTACTACACAACACTTGCCCTCAGAGATGCGATCTTACATACTGTGGGACTCTATGAGCTATGGGAATCCCTCCAGTTTGGCCTTTGTCTCTTCCCTTTTGTAACCAGAAAGCCACCATAATCACATGCTTGTCTTCCCAGTGTGGCTACAGGCAAATGAAACCTCTTTTTCTTGTTCTAGTGTTGACTCCTCTACCCACTTATCTTTGAGAGCTGAGTGGTGAAGTCTAACTGGCTGAGACTCTAGGGATATTAGTGCCAAACTGGGAGTGGTGGTACATGCCTTTAATCCCAGCATGGGGAGGCAGAGGCAGGTGGATCTCTGTGAGTGCAAGGCCAGCCTGTTGTATAGAGTGAGTTCCAGGACAGCCAGAGCTACACAGAGAAACCCTGTCTCAAAAAAAAGAGGAGAAGGAAAAGAGGAGGAGGAGGAGGAGGAGGAGGAGGAGGAGGAGGAGGAGGAGGAGAAGCCACCACAAGGAGGTTGTTTATGCCATAGGAAGACAAAAAAAAAAAAAAAAATCTCATCCCTGAACCAGGAAATGGATGCTAATCATTAGATTTTCAAGCTTGCAGAACTCTGAGGAATACATTTCTGTGGTTAAAAGCCCAGTCTATGCTAATCTATGCTTTATTTCTTTCCCCTGCTTTGTCCATTGAAATATTTTGGGTTTGTGTAGATGTATAAATATGTATCATAAAATTTACCATTTTGACCATTTTTAGGCACACAGTACAGTAGCACTGAGTACACTCATATGCATGTGAGCTGAATTTTTTGTTGCTGTAATAGAATTGCCTACAGAGCAATTTGAGAAGGAGCAGGAGAGGCACGGTGGTGGGGTTGGCTCTTGCATGTGACAAAGACAATGTGAGGCAGCTTGCTCACCCCCAGGCTGATCACTGTAGCTGACACTGTGATCAGCTACAGACCAGGAAGAAGCAGAGAACGTCCGGGGAGTCATAAATTCACTTGGAGGTATTGTGCTGCCTACAGCCAGCCCTGCTTGGCTGGCTATAAGTTCTTCACCTTACTGCTCCATCTCCAGGTGGGGACCCTAGACTCCTGCCACCCACCAAAGCCACTCCCATGGTCCACCCTTCGAATCCCCTCTCCAAGAATGGACCAGCTCTACCCACTCTGTGCTTGCTTGAGGCTCTCTTGCCTTGTATTCCCTCAACCCCTACTAATCACATGTCCTGAACCTCCTCCAGCTCCCCTTTGGCCCCTTCTCTCTTGGTAAGGGTCACCAGACTCACATTGTCAGTGCCACCCTTGCATCCCATGGCCTGTCTGAGGACCACATATTCCTTACCAGCTGGCAGGCTCTTTCTCTCCATATAGGGACTCCAGACTCTTCCTACCAGCTCCATTCACCCATGTGACCTGCATGAGAACCTATGTTCCATATTTACTCATACCCTCCATCCCAAATAGGGACTCCAAAACCCTACAACCACTGCACCCACCCCACCAGTGTGTGAGAATTCCTGGCCACTTTGTCCAGACTGCTGAGGATTGGCTGTGAGAATCCTCTATTGCTACAAGGTCGGCTTCCAGGCTTAGAAATATCACCCAGACAAGGTGAACCCTACAGATGACTTCTGATGCCCCCAAAACCCTATATTTTACTACTATTTAGCGCCCTCATGCATGCGTGTGTGTGTGTGTGTGTGTGTGTGTGTGTGTGTGTGTGTGTGTGTGTGTGTGTGTGTTCTGGGGCTCAAACTCAGGTCAATCAAATACCTTTAGCCACTGCCATGTCACAGGCCCTAGAACTGGATTTTTTTGTTTGACTATCTCTAAAGCGACTCAAAGTTCCAGAAAAGCCAAAATGCATTTTGGGAATCACTCTTGGATAAATCCTTGCATGTATCAACTTCAGCTTGTTACTTTATAAGCATTTCTCTTGTCTGTGGAAAGTAATATGCAAATGAGAATTGTGAACAGAGTTTAGGAGGGAGTAGGAAGAAAGTGAAAATATAGAAAGATACCATCCAATTGGCACAAGGTATAATTAAAGTATTTTCAAGGTTTTTTTTTCTTTATATACAACTCAACCCTGTCAGATGAGTTTCAAAAGAACTTGTTTCTGAATCTTTCCATATTCAGGCCTATTATATTCTGCTGGAATAGAGTTTATATTAAACTCAGTGTTCTTTAAGATGAATTTGTCTCCCTCCTACGATACACTTCTTGACTTTCCCATATTCGAAAACTACAGTTGCTTCCTTTGTTCTTCCTTTAAGCCTGTTACTATCACTCTGTTTTAAAACATGCACCCTGTCCCTTCCTTGCTCTCTCTGTGTCTAGCACCCTCTCCCTTCCTTGCTCTCTCTGTGTATAGCACCCTGTCCCTTCCTAGCTCTCTCTGTGTCTAGCACAGACGTTGTACTAACCAGGAGGCCACATTCACTAGGAAGCAATTGCTTCTGTCTGAGTTTATATTCCAGTAATTTTCCTACTATAGCGCTCCTACTGTGGTCATATATTTGTTGTAAAGTCAGACACATTGATCTTTAAACAAATTATTTGCAGGCAACTGGTGGCAAATTCAAGTAATCCCAGTTATTTGGGAGACTAAGGTATAAGAACTGTACATTCAAAGCCACCCTGAGCTATGTGATGAATTGAAATTCAGCCTAGGCAACCTAGCAAGATCTGTCTGTAAATAAAAATAAAAGCCAGGAGTATGGCTCCATGGCAGTACCCTTGTCTGACACAAGTCCCTGGGTTCAATCCACTCTTTGTCCCAAAATCATTGGTGTACCTTTCTCTTCATTTTGCTCATCAGTGTTTGGCAGTTCTTAGTGCCCCAGGGGTTTGTGGGTAACTGTGTGACTTTATTTATTTAATGGTTCTGTGCAAATTTTCCTTATGCATTAAAAGGGAAAATAATCCATGTTGGATATCTCTAATCTACAAATCTGCAACCCAAGAAACAAGACAATGGGGCTCAGGAAATTTCATACTTGGAAACATTTCAGATTACAGACTTTTCAGCTATTGGGGTCTGGGAAAATATTCCAAGATCACTTTTCTTTCTTTCTTTCTTTCTTTCTTTCTTTCTTTCTTTCTTTCTCTCTTTCTTTCTTTCTTAAGATTTATTTACTCCCCCTAGAGGAACACCTGACTTGGTCTTGATGTTGGGAGGAGAAAACTGGATTTGCCAGGAGTGGAGGCTGAACTAAGCAATATTGGGACTGTGGGACCTTGTGACTGCCTGCCCATGGTGGGGGATGGGGAGATGTGGAGAAGAGAGAATGACCTGATGTGGTGGGAGGGGGAAAGGACCTTGAATAAGGAGATACAAGGATAGAAAATGTGACTTTTTTATTCATAATAATAAAAAAAGAAGATAAAAAGAATAGAAAAAAGCATATATAATTGTATTATATTATTAAAACTTTGCTATCCACTAAGAAAACTAAACTTTGCTAACACTTCAATAAAAAAAGATTTATTTGGGGCTGGAGAGATGGCTCAGCGGTTAAGAGCACTGTCTGCTCTTCCAGAGGACCCGGGTTCGATTCCCAGCACCCACATGGCAGCTAACAACTGTCTGTAGTTCCAGTTCCAGGCAAACATCAAGACAAATAAATAAATAAAGTTTAAAAAAAAACTTTTAAAAAAGATTTATTTATTTACTATGTATACAGTATACAGAAGAGGGCACCAGATGTCATCATAGATGGTTGTGAGCCACCATGTGGTTGCTGGGAATTGAACTCAGGGCCTCTGGAAGAACAGTCAGTGCTCTTGACCTCTGAGCCATCTCTCCAGACCCCCAAAAAAATTAAAAGTTTCAAACTTGAAATACTTCTAGTCACAAGCACTTTGGATAAGGGACAGTCAAGCTGTTTCTACATCAAATTGTTTTAATATGCTAGTTTTTGTAAATTATAGTTCTTGTATTCTTTTTCATATATATTAGTTTGATGTGTTATGATATGGCAAAAGTTACTGCTTTCTTATTCAGGGAAAGTCCATTCTTTCTGACTTTCAGAGAAAATTGCTATCTGGTCCCCTCTCACTTTTGCGGTGTATCCCCCAATATGATCCTCCATTCCCATTAGGCCAACCCCCTTTCCCCTTAGGTCAGTACACATACTTGGCATATTGTACTGTGCTGTTTTCATTGAAAGCATCTTTCCTTTTAGATGCTGCTCTCTTGGATTCCACTCATTCTTCTGAATCATTTCTCCTCCGAGGAGTCTCCTACATCTACTCCTTCCACTTACCTCAGTCTTCTCTGAGTTCCTCTATCATTTAGAGTCTATGTCTCTGGGTGTGTGACACTTTATTGTTCTTATCGTGTCACTCCAATAAGGGTATTCCGAGAGGATGGCGAGAGCCCTGTATTTCTTTTATATGTCATATTTCACATCCCTTCTCCTGTATGGCTTGGTCCTTGGTGATTATTTATCCATTTTGTAAACATTCCTTTATGTATATTTTGCTTGTTTATTTTGTAGTTTGGCTGTCACAAATTATAGTCATCTGAAAAGAGGGAACCTCAACTGGGAAAGTCCCTTCATAACAGAGAGCTGGAGGCTAACCTGTAGGGAAATTTCTACGTTAGTGATTGGTGGAGGAGGGCTCAGACCACTGTGGGTGGGGCCAGCCCTGGGCTGGTGGTCCTGGTGCTACAAGAAAGCAGGTGGAGCAAGCCATGATGAGCAAGCCAGTGAGCAGCACCCCCTCATGGCTTCTGCATCTGTTCCTGCCTCTAGATTCCTGCCATGTTTGAGTTCCTGCTCTGAATTCTTTAGATGATGAAGTGTGATAAAGAAGTAAAAGCCAAATAAACCCTTTTCTTCCCAAGTTATTTTGGTCATAGTGTTTCATCACAGCAAGAGTAACCCAAACCAAAACACATACTTAATATACAGTAGTAGGTAACAAACTACAATACTTAAGACAAGGTCATCAAATTGGAGGGTTCTTCCATTGCAATGAGGAGTTGGGGATATGAATAGTTATCTATGTAGTCAGTACTTGAAGTATTTCATAGCAGTTGACTAATACGTGTTCTGAGCAGATAATAAGCAGAGTAAATGCCTGGAAGTAAGGAACCCCAGTCTGTAGCAAGAGCTGCAGTGAGATGTGAAAAAAGCCTCAACTATAAAGGCACTAGAAATAGAAAGGATGGATCCAAGAGTCAGCGTAGAACTTTAAAAGCAAAGAAATTGTAACCACAGAGTAGAAAAGAGCCCTTCAAAATAACCTAGGGTTTGTTGTTTTTGTACTTAAGTGCTAATGCATGTTTGGTTTGATTGTGAACTTGGCAGTGGTTAGAGGCATCTAGGAGACAAACCTCTAGGCAGGACTGTGAGGGCATTTCCAGAGAGGATTTACTGAAGAGAGGAAACCCTCTCTGTCCATGAGAACCTCCCCGAGGGTGGCCAGACAGAAAGAGATCAAAAAAGCAATGTATGTCTATGCCTTCCTGTCTTCATTTATTATTTTTTTTATTTAAAAAAAACTTTATTTATTTATTTGCCTTGGTGTTTTGCCTGGAACTGGAACTACAGACGGTTGTTAGCTGCTTACAGAGTAAATATGTCCATCACTGCGGCAGCTGCCCCCTGTTGGCATTCTGACATCAAATCCTGCTTCTTTGACCTTCTAGCCTGGACTGAATTTCAGGGATCTTCTGGGCACCAGACTAGGACTAGGGAAGAGCTTAGAGATCTCAGAAGCTTCCAGATGTTAAAACAGCCACTACTAGGCTACCCAGCCTGTACTTTGTAAACTAATCTAGCATATTCATTGCACTCTCGTACACACACACACACACACACACACACACACACACACACTATTGAGTCTGCTCCTCTGGAGAATCCTAATACAGATTTTTTTTTTTTGGTACCAAGAGTGGGCCTTAAGGAATAGAATAATTGTAAGGATAAATATTTCTATTAGACCCAGTAGTTTTTTTAAGTTGACTCTAATTTGACTATGCCTATGGTTTTGCAAAAGTTTCTCTTGGTAATAGAGGAGACATTGTCTGTGGGGTGAACTCTTTAATGAATTACATAAGATAAAAAAGTTGACTTCTGATTCACCACTTGTGACAAAGGGATTTAATGGTTCTATATAAAAAGATTTTAGATATTTCTGGAAAATTAAGAAATACAAGGATGTTGGCTGGATACTATTTCACGAATCCTAATTTGTCTTTTCATAAAAACCTAGAGACAGATATTGGAGAAAACACTTAAAGATCAGAGAGACAGAGGAACAAGCCACAGCCACTTCTCACCTAGCCAGCTCCTCAAGGGGAAGGTTCTGTCTCCAGGAACCCTCAGACTGAATGCCTCTGAGTCCTCTGCCAAAAGGGAAGGGGCCAACTCTGTCTCCTCCTGCCTTATAAATCTTTCTTTGCCCAGCAATATCACTTCCGGGTTCACACTTCCTAGAGCTAGGATTAAAGGCGTGTGTCCCTGACCTTCATCATCTGTGGCTGATCCTCTGATCTTCAGGCAGACTTTATTAGATATATAATATATCACCACAGGATACTGCTAGCATGGCTAGATAAAATAATAAAGGAAAAGAACGAGCCCAGAAATATAATCTTCCAGCTCCGGCTACGAGGCTCAGATCACCAAAGCCAAAAACAAGGACTTATCACTTAGTTAATTTACAATGCAAGCCAAGTCTCACTCTTGAAGAGTGTCTGCAGTTTAAGTCAGGCAATGATTGGAAAACCTTGGGTCCTGTAACCTGGACCACCCAAGGAAGGTTTGCCATCCCTCTGAGCATCAATGGCTTTGCCACTCCCATAGGGATGAGGCTTCTGTCCGTGTCATGGTTATGCCCATGTCAACAATTCATATTCACTCAGGACTTCACTCACTCAGGGCTTCCTCTGATCCCTACACAACCCTATCTGACACTGATACTTCAAATGCCACTGGGCCTGTGGGTCATATGTCCCAAGTGGAACAGCAGCAGCCTGTACATCAGCCTGGACCTATTACAGAGCCTTCTCCTATCTGGTCCCCACTCAAAACTATATTTTCAAGTCATTTGATATATGAGTTAGAGTAATACACCTATGAGAAATATTCTGCCTTCAAAATCCAAATAAGCCTTTTTCTATATATTTTACTTCTTCTCTTGGGGTAAAAGAGGTGCAGAGACCTACCAGTGAAAGGCAGTTAGTGGCTGCATCTCTGGGGGCAGTCTGTCTCAGGAAATTGTGCTCAGGAAGTGGTCTTGATTGGCCTCACAGCATGTTCAGCTATCAAGGTCTGTAATACTGAAGAGGATAATCTCCCTCTGCGGTTTTCTGTGTTCTTCCATTGGATATGTGATCCTGACATATAAGATAAACTGAGGGAAAAAGCAGCTTGGTATTAACTATTATTCTATTACTAGTATCTAGTATCTAGTAATAGAATAATAGATACTAGATACTAGTAATAGAATAATAGTTAATAAATAGAATAATAGTTAATAAATGAATCCTCCTTCACAAATACCATTTGTGAAGGCCAGAATACTTATATCCCTAAATTCATCCAAAGGCTCCCTTTCTTGAAGGATAGAATTCCAATATGTGGCTTTGTGGTGGAGGATAAACATATTCAGTCTATCACAGGTTCCCAAATCATTCCCCAAGCCACGCCTTTGGTGCGCCATATGTATCTGCACATGGATTACCTTTAATATAGATTTGAATCTTTCAGGCAGTGGAGTGTGAAGGTTCCTCTTTGGTAGTAGGAAGCAGGGAGAGCCTAAGGGTGATGGCAGAAAACTGGGGACACCAGTGGGGACACCCAGGAAAGGTAAGCCCCAAAGAAAGTATAGAGCTGGGGGCTGCAGAGATGGCTCAGAGGTTAAGAGCACTGACTGTTCTTCCGGAGGACCTGAGTTTGATTCCCAGTATCCACATGGCAGCTAACAATTGTCTGTAATTCCAAGATCTGACACCCTTACACAGTTATACATGCAGGCAAAACACCAATTGACATAAAATAAAAATAAATATTTAAAGAAAAATAGAGAGTATAGAGCAGCCTGCCTCCCTCCCCTTAGGCCCAATAAGTGTCTGCAGGGAGGGAGCTGGGATTGATGAAGAGCACAGTCTTCATGGGAGGCAGAGGTAGAGGCAGTGGTGGGGACAGCAGTGGACTCAGATGGGATTCAGGAAGGAAGAGGAATCAGTCCAGAATGATGGTGGTACTCAGAAGACAGACAGCTGTGGGGTGTGGTACAAAGGGATGTCCTCCAGCAAGCCAGACTTGCTGCACCTGCCTTCTTCCTGGATTGAGGCCACAGGATGCTCTGGAAGGGCAGCCTGGCTCCAGAGCCCATAGCCTTTGGGAAATCAACCCAAGGCCCTCTTTCCTTTCCTCCCTGTGACATGGGTGTCTACCTGTCCTCAGTGTGCAGCTCCCAGGAAGCTGCGGGACTGTTTTCACCAGGGAAGATTTCCCAGGGACTGAGACCCACAAAAGGGGTCCCTCCACCCAAGGGTGGGAGGCCTCTCTGAGGTAGTCACAGTGAGGGGAGGCCAGGTGTGGGCACTGCAGCTATTTCTAACCTGCCAGAGGAAAGAGAGCCTTGCCTGTTTGAAAAGCAGGCTGATTGTCAGGGGCGGTACCCAGCTCAGAGCTGTCAGGGAAAGCTCCTGGCAGGGGGTGGAGACAGGGGGCTTGGGCTGACAGGGCTGTGATTTTGAAAGAAAAGTCTTTAAGAGAGTGATTTAAAGTAGGAGAGAAATATTATTATTAGGTAATGCCTGTCAGGTTATTTTTTGATGTGTTCTTGGTATTTCATAATCATTTTGCCTTTAGATGGTAAGCCCTTCCTGGCCCTGGGTGATGAACTGTGCCCCTGGGGTTTTACCCCAGGCCTGGGCATGCAACAGGCATTAGGAAGTATTTGCTGCCTGACCCATTGTCCCTGTGGTAGAGGGGAAATAATCCTCTAGCAGCTAGTGATGAACTGGGTAAGCATTTACACCAGCACCCTATCAAACCCACCAGCACCCACCCAGCACCGGGCATGAAGCTGGCCCCTGAGGGAACATCAGAGAACAAGGTTCTGGAAATCACCACCAGAAATTAGCCTTCTGCGGGGTAAATGGGTGTAGGGCTCACCTTTGATGTTAGTTTATCTCTAGCCTCTGAAGCTACACTCTCTAGCCTGCCTCTGTCATGGCAGCAGTTCAGCATAGTCTTCTGTCAGGAATGCTTTCTGGAGCTGTTTCCTTTGTCTGGGTTGGCTGCAGCACTTCAGTCTTTGCTGAGATTTCAGTAACTCCAAACACCAGCGTTCACTGATCACTCTCCCTCCCTTTGCCGGGCCTAAGCAGGCCTCCTGCTTGCCAGAGTCTCCCAGTTCGTTATGGTGTAGCATCCGTTCACCCAGCCCCACTTCTCTGCAGGCCAAGGGCCCTGTGCTGAAGGATCAAGTCAGGATGCCCCCAGTTCTTCTCTGTCTGATAAATAACCAAGAGGTGGGGAAGTTTATCTTTATAGTTTTGGGTTCGACATGAAGCTTCATACATGTTAAGCCCATATTCTACTTCTGAGTCACACTCACAGCCCCTGGATAGGGATTCTTAACTGTAGCAGGCCTCTTTAAAAAATCTTTTCCCCTGCCTACTCAGAAAACTCAATCTGACTGGAAAGTTTTAGAAGCCGCCGCCGTAGAAGAATTCCAAATGCAGGGAAATGCCTTTGAGGGAGCCAAGGAGTCGCAGAATGAACACACACACACACCCCTACCTTCCCCATGTCCAAATTATGCACACAGGACTAGCTCAGAACAGAATCCTAATCCGAAAACCTCTCCCAAACCCCATTGTACACCCTCCTTTGAAAATTTATGCTAGAGCATTTATCTGAACAGGAAAGAAGCCATTAAATCAGAAATCGGAACACATGACAATAAGAAATGGAATCAGCATGAGAGGTTCTGTTCCCTGGGGACACTTGAGTCACTTCTGATGTTCTGAAAGTCAAGAATTAATGGTCACCAAGGACATTTTTGCTTTCAACAGCTGCTTGCTTTTTTTTTGTTGTTCATTGTTGTCTTCCTTAAAACAGTTCATCCATTTGCACCAAAGAGTCTTTGGGAGCCTTGCGTGCCCTGGAGACCATTGCTGGCAGCGTCCACTGCCTGACTGGGCTGACAGCATCAAAGGTGACGTAATCAATCTGGAGCAGGTTTAGGACCATGGTTTCCTGAGGCTGTAAGAAGACTGCAGGCCCCAGTTCTCTCCCTTCTCTGAGAAATGAATAAGAAAAAAAAATTGCCATGTTATGGTTCGGACAAGAAGTTAATATCCAGGCTATATAAAAAGTGGGATAAACAAGACCACAAAACTGCCAATCAATAAGTGGGCTGATGAAATAAACATTTCTCAAATGAAGAAACACAAATGGCCAATGTTACCACTCAGGCATTATCTAGCCTACTGTCTTGGGGACCTGGCAGGCTGCGTTATCCCTTTGTACATGCTATAGATAACATTTAGGCTAGTAGGCACCTGGCCAGTCCAGGGTTCTATGGCCACTACATCATCGTGGTCTGTATGCATGTGCTGCATCGCTGCGAAGTCTCTGTGTGCAATCGCTAAGCCCTCTTCAGTAACTAGTTCTGCTCACATCCTGTTTCTGCTTCTCTCCAGAGACTATGGTTCTCTTCCTTTTCCCCCACATTCCAATAAACCTTCCCTCCATGTGGCCGCTGTAGCATGGTGTAAATCTTTCACCTGCTGTTTTTAAGTAAACTATAATAGCCAATATTGTTTTAATGTTCTATATCATTAGCCATCAGGGAAATTCAAATTAAAACCCCTTAGAGATTCTGTTTCACCCCCAGAGTGGATAGGATCAAGAAAATAAATGATAACAAATGTGGTGAGACTGTAGGAAAGAAGAATTCTTATTCACTGCTGGTGGGAGTGGGAACTAGTGTAACCACTATGGAAATCAGTGTGATGATTCCCGCCCCTAAAAAATAAAAACTATCATATAGCCAAGCTATATCATTCCTGGTACCCAAAGGATTCTGTATCCTACCTCAGAGACACTTGCTCATCATTTTTCTTGCTGCTCTATTCACAATAGCAGGGAACCAGCCTAGATGTCCATCAACAGAAGAATGAACAATGACACTATGCCATCCATACAAAATGGAATTTATTCAGCTGTAAAGAGAAATAGAATTGCAGGAAAATGGATCAAAATGGAAAGTGTCATATGGGTGAGGTAACTTGGTCTCAGATAAAATTTGTGCCTTTGTCCTCATGTGTGGATCCTAGCCTTCAGTGTTTGAGTGTCTTAGTTTCTTTTCCTGTTGCTGAGATAAAATGCCCAGGCAAAAAAGAGTGTGAGAAGGAATGTTTTATTTTCCCTCAAAGATGGAGGCACAGTTCATCATTGTGAGGGAAGTCTCAGCAGCTTGGATTTGGGACAACTTGCATATCACAGTTACAATCAGAGGAAATAAAGATGAATATGCTGTGAGATTATGCTCTTGTACACTGTAAAGGTTTGTCATTCATATTGATTTAATAAAACATTGATTGGCCAGTATGCAGGCAGGAAGTAGAGGCTGGGCAACCAGACTAGAATTCTGTGAAGAGAAAAGGTAGAGACACAGTCACCAGCCAGACACAGAAGAAGCAAGATGAGAATGCTGGACTGAGAAAAGATACCAAGCCATGTGGCTAAACATGAATAAGAATTGTGGGTTAATTTAAGAGTAAGAGCTAGTTAGTAACAAGCTTGAGCTACTGGCTAAGCATTTATAAATATTATAAATATAATATTAAGCCTCTGAGTCAATTTGGGAAGTGGCTACCAAGTATTTGAGAGTTTCTGGTGGGATCGAAACATCCCACCACACGACTACATGTTTCCACTTAGCTAGCTCCCTTTCTTCATTTTCTCTAGTCCAGGATACTCTACTCCAAAGAGGTACTGCTGAGAATTAAAATGTGTCTTTTCACAGTAAGTGATGTAACCAAAATAATCTCTCACAGACTTTCTCAGAGGCTGACTTGAATCTCCATAATTCCTCATGGGCATGTCCATGAATTTGTCTCCTAGGTGGTTTGGGATTCTGTCAAGCTGACAGTGCTAACCATCCCAGCATGTAATGAACTGTGAGGGTTAGCAGAGACTGAAACTACATAGGAGGCACCAGACGGGAATGGGGGGGGGGGAGGTTTGAGAAATAGAGAGCAGGCAAAAAGCAGTATGGGAAATGAATAGAGAACGGAGGTGGGGGAAGGACAGAAAGGGGTGGGTAAGAAGTGGAGGAAGAGAAATGATAAATATAAATTTTGTTTGAAAAATGCCATAATTGTTAGCATTCAGGCATTTACACCAGCCTACTCTTGGGGACCTAGCAGGACATGTCATCAGCAGCAGTCAAGACATGTCATCAGGAGCAGACAAGATGTGACACTGTAGCTACCACAGCCACCAAATAGAGCACTCTCTCTATGTGCATGGCTATATTCCCTTATAAAAGGCAAACCCTCCCTGCCCCTACCTCCTTCCTTTCCATCTTCTCTCCCTCAGAGGTCGCCTCTACACCTCCCCCTAAGAAGCCTTTCATGTGAGCTTTGTTGCATGATGTGACTTTGTGGTGTCCCTTGGCTCCAGCCTACCAAAAGCTCCTTACTTACAATTTCCTTAGAAATTCAAAACAATAATAAAGCCTATAGACCTTAGGGGTGCTTAATCCCAACAATCAGGAGATAGAGATGGGTAATCCTGAGTTGAGGACAGTTTGGGCAAAATAATGAAACTCTGTCTTACAAAATCAAGCCATGGGGGTGTAGCCTATTGTTGGAGGGGTTCTTACCACATCCAAGTTTGATCCACAATACAAAGAGAGGGGCTAAGATAGACAGATACTGTGACTTCATGTAACTAAGGAAAGACAAGGGTTTGCTGGACACAGAAATGGACTCCAGTCTTCCAGAATCAAAAAGACAAAGAAAACAACCCAGCAGCAAATAGATGAAGACTGTAACTGTATTGGACAGGTTTATGTTAACTTGACTCAAACTAAAGACATCTGAGAGAAGAGAGCCTCAATGGAGAAAATGCCTCTGTAAAACTGGGATGCAGGTAAGCCTACAGGGCAATTTCTTAACGAGTGATTGGTGTGGGAGGGCCCAAGTCATTGTAGGTGGTAGCACCCTTGAGCTTGTGGTCCTGGGTTCAACAAGCCAGAAAGCAGCACCCCTCCATGACCTCTGCTCAGCTCCAACATCCACGTTCCTGCCCTTGTTTGCGTTTCTATACTAACTTCCTTTGGTGATGAACAGCGGTGTGGAAGTGCCAGCCAAATACACCCTTTCCTCCCTGGGTTGTTTTGGTTATGGTGTTTCATCACAGCAATGGTAAAATCCTAACTAAAACAAGTTGGTACTGGGGAGTCGGGTATTACTGTGACAGACCCGATCAGACGATTGTGGAAAGACTTTGTGCTAGTAAAGCCATTGAGTGTTTGATGTGTGTTGAGCTGTTCTGTGGAAGCTTGGGAAATAGGAATGTTGAGGGCAGGGCAGAATGGAGGCCTGACTTGTGACATTGTTTCAGAGGGAAGCTTGAAGATTCAGTCAAGGCCATTTGTTATTTTGAATTAAGATTCTGATTCTGGTCAGCTGGGGCTGAAGAATTGGCTGTGATCATCAAGACACCAGAACTACTAAGGTGAAACCTTTATTTTGCTGGGATAATGGATGCTGCTCGGCTGGAACTGAGAAAATTAGCAGTGATTAAAAAGACAAGCATTGTTGAGGTGAAATCTCACGGGAAGTGTTTCCTCAGAGTCAGCATGGAGAAACTGTGTTCCCGAGATGCACAAGGTTTTACCTCATGCTGGCAGCTGAATTTGATAATGTAAGAGTCACCCAGGTGGTATTGGTTTTGAAGGTATGAAGGAGCCATGGAGAGCTGTAACAAGAGGTTTCTGCCCTGACCAGCCAGCGGCCCAGACCCACAGACCTGTGGTTCCAGAGCACTTAGATACCCACCCCTGCTTAGACCCCCAAAATGACTCTGATACTAATATTAATTTCATCCTGTTTGGCCGATGTCTTTGGCGCATTGCTAGCTCCATTTCCATTACTCTGTTCTGCCACGTGGCCTGTGGCTTACCTATCGATGTAAGGATTCCTGGCACTCCATGTGGCTGAGCCAACATGGCTCCCCTGGGACGGTCCTCATATGGAGGTATGCCCCTGGGTGTGACTGCATAAACCCGTGCACATCCCTTCTCTTAAAAGAGACACCCATGTTTTGGTCTCTCTCTTCTTATCTCTTTCTGTCCTGCTTTAGTTTCTGTACCCGCCTGGGAATTCTCTTAAATAAACCCTTGTGTGGCCTTGGTAGTGTGTATCTCTTCTCAGGGTGGAAACCAACAATCGAGAGTCTCTCTCTGACTCCACCCTTCCTCTCATTCCCATCCTCCAACTTTCCCTCCTAATGCTACGGTGCTTGCCACAGGCCAAAACAATTCCTTTATTTAAAGAATGATATTCACAGCATATAGAAAGACATTAGCACATCAGAGAGCAGCTGAGGCACTGTGAGAGACCAGGAGAGGCCATTGGTGAAGATGCAGCCTCACTGGCAGTTGAGCAAGACCCATGATTGAAGGAGTCATGCAGAGAAGCTGAGGCTTGGCACCATGAAGAGAGTCTATAATACCCACTGGTGAAAGTGCAGCCTCATTGTAGCGGAAGACCTCAGCATTTTGAAGATGATGTTAATCTTGGATGGACACCAAGAATAGCAGCAGCAGTTGAGTGGAGCCGCTAGAGCCTAGAAGACAAGCTGTGTGTGCTGCAGAGGGCGGAGCTGGAGAAGTGACCCAACCTCCTTGGAGGAGCCCAGAACATTGTGAGTTAGACGGTGAGTTATTTATATTTTAGAGTTTAGTTTTACTTTGATTTTTGACCTTCTGTGCCCTGGACTTTTTAAGGTCTTCCCTCTTGAAGTTAGAAAGTGTTTATTTTGAATTTTACAGAAGCGCATGGTTGAGACACTTTTGGAGATTGGATACTCTGAAGAGACAAAACTTGTAATGTGTTTGACTTTTTAAAGGTTATATGATTTTTTAAAGGGACATATTTTTAGTGTGAGAGTTCAGGAAAGGTTGTGTTTTGTTTTTTTTTTTTAACTTTATTTATATATTATTTAGTTGCCTTGGTGTTTGCCTGGAACTGGAACTACAGACAGTTGTTAGCTGCCATGTGGGTGCTGAGAATCGAACCCAGGTCCTCTGGAAGAGCAGACGGTGCTCTTAACCGCTGAGCCATCTCTCCAGCTCCGAAAGGTTGTGTTTTAACAGTGATTTGTCTGTGTGACATGTTGACAAGTGGTCAGTCGTGACATAAGCTAAAGGCATCTGAGAGGAGGGAACCTCAGCTGAGAAAATGTCTTCACAAGATCAGGCTGTAAGCAAGCCTGCAGTTGGCAGTTTCTCTGTCCTGCCTGGCTCTGCAGCAGCTTATAAAATAATCACTCAGGGGCTTAATATTACTTACAAACTGCTTGGTCTATGTCTCAGGCTGTTACTAGATAATTCTTAGATCTTAAATTAATCCATTTCTATTAATATATGTATCCCCACATGGCCAGTAGCTTACCAGTAGAGTCACATCTTGTTTCTTGGGCAACTGGATCGAGTCTCCCCTGACTCTGCCTTTCTTCTCCTGTATCTCTGCTTGGATTCCCCACCTGACTACATTCTGCCTTGCCATAGGCCATGGTAGAATGTTTATTTATTAGCTTCTTTATTAGCCAATGGTAGCAACACATATTCACAGCATACAGAAAGACCATCCCACAACACAAACCTGTTGGACATTTTCTAAATTAGTGAGCAATGGGGGAGGGTCCATATGGGTGGTGCCATCCCAGGCTAGTGGTCCTGGGTTCTATAGAAAGCAGGCTGAGCAAGCCATGGGAGCAAGCCAGTAAACAGCACCCCCCCCATGGCCTCTACATCAGCTCCTGCCTCCAGGTTCCTGCCCTGTTTGAGTTTCTGCCCCGACTTCCTTCTGTGATAAACAGCAATATGGAAGTGTAAACCAAACAAACTCTTTCCTCCCCAAGTTGCTTTGGCCATGGTGTTTCATCATAGCAATAGTAACCCTGACTAAAACAGTAATTAGGAATACCAGAACTGTCAGGGACTGTACAGCATGCTGTCCACCTTGGTAGCAAGCAGTGACACAGAAAACATTTTCAGTGTCGGAGATTGAACTTGAGTGTTCTAGGGAAACATGCCACATCCTCAAAACAAGGAAGACATTTAGTTTTCTTTTGTTTGGTAAATGCCGATTCTCAGGTGATGAGGCAGAAGCGATGGACATTTGGAGGAGAAAAGTAAACTCTATATAATGACCTAAGATACTGAATCTGACCTTGAACTTGATTTTTCCAATAAGTACAATAGTTAAGCATGTGATGTCCCTGCTCCTTCAGCCTCCATTCTTTATTTGGGGTGGTCAGCAAAATGAAAAATATCTGCATGGCTATAGGTTGTAGGGGGTGTACCATTGTTTCTAAGTACCAGCTGGAGGTGGGGTTGGACAGTTATGCCTCCCAAGTCTGTTTTCCCTGGGATTAATCCTTAGCTCTCTGCATATAGATAGTACTAGATGTTTGGTTTTGAATGGGGCGGGTAGTTCAAGAGCACAGGAGATGGTTTACTGGAGACTAGGAGTTTATTGAAGTTATTGTCAGCACAGACAGACAGAGGGGCAAAGGTGTGGCTGGGGTTCAAAGGAGAGAGTTCAGGCCCCAGCACCAGAGAGAGCATGACAGAGTCCCTGAAGAGAATCAGAGCACACTCAGCTGGGGAGGAGGAAGATTCACTGCCTGGCTCTCTGTGAGGAGGCAAGGGAATGTACCTCCCCTTTGAGTGGTGGCCCCAGCAAGTGACTAGTTCACCCAGTATAATGCCTATCGGCATATGAAAGAAGGACCCAGCAGAGGACTGATTCTAAGATTACATTCTTACAAATTCATCCAAAGCAGGAGGTCCTGAGTACAAGTGGAGGCTTCTCCTCTGTGGTCCTGATGCCCAGGCTGTATCTCAAAGGAGTGAGGGACTATGGGAGGAGATCTGATTTGATTTCTCTGCCGGCCTACACTTGTCTCTCTTTTAATGAATTTTTATTCTATCTCTTGTAAATGTCAAATGTGACATCTATTTTTACCTTTGCTTGAAGCAAGTTGCTCTTTTCTTGAGAGTGGCATCCTCCACATTCAGAATTCACAAGGCAGGCTCTAACAACCTCAGGCTACAACTTCCCAGGCTCTTACTCCAGCATCTGGAGGTCTGCCCCAGGTCCTGGGGGTACTGTTGAATAAAGGATGAAAAATCAGCTTCATTTCAAGGTGTTAATGGTGATTTAAACAGAAGTAACTACTCATTGGCAAAACAATCTCTGGTTGCCCATTTTGGTAGAACATTGAGACTACATCACATCATCCATTGGCCAAGAATTGCCTTATCCTCAGCTTTCAAGGGTGTAGTAAGAGAGTCTGGGAAAGGTATGCTGGTTTCTGGGGTGGGGGGAGTGTGCTTCATGAGACATGTTCTTTAACAAGATAACAATGTTCCTCCTCTGCCCCACAAGCACTGAGATGGCAAAGCACACGCCACCACATCTTATCTTTTTATGTGGGTGCTGAGAATCAAACTCCACATGCTTTATAATGGCTTGAAAAAATGGCCCCCTAAAGGGCGTGGCACAGTTAGGAGGTGTGGACTTGTTGGAGTAGGTGTGGTCCTATGGAGGAAATGCGGCACTGTGGGGCAGGCTTTGAGATGCTTTTCTCAAGCTTCACTCAGTGTGACAGTTGACTTCCTGTTGCCTCTGAGTTAAGGAGGACCGTCAGCTCCAGGAACATGCTGCCATGTCCCACCATGATGATAATGGACTGACCCTCTGAAACTGTAAGCCAGCCCCAGTTAAATGTTTTCCTTTATAAGAGTTGCTGTGGTCATGGTGTCTCTTCACAGCAATAGAAACCTAAGACAAAAGGCAAGTGCTTCGCCAATTAAGCTATTTCCCCAACTTCAGAACAATAGGGTTCTTTATGACTTTTAAAAAACTTTGCCAATATTTCCTCCCCTGCAACTGATTTCTCTCTCTCTCTCTCTCTCTCTCTCTCTCTCTCTCTCTCTCTCTCTCTTTATTCTTCCTCTTATTACTGTCCAAAGATGTTTAGTTTTTAGTTTCCTTTTAAATTTTTTTATTCAGATGATTATGTACTATAAACTTAAGGTAAACAATAGAATAAAACCTTAAAACTCAGAAGATATGTATAAAAATGTAAGGTCAGAATACCAAGATACAAAAAAAATCAGTAATTTTTATGGAGAGGTGCGTGTAGCCATGCCTTAAAGATGGTGCTGGCTTCTGCCCTCCACCTTCCACATGGTGAGTGCTCTCAGTGACAAACATTCCCATATATGGCTAGGCTGAGGATCTGGCTTGCTTCCGCGTACCTGGACCTATAGGCAGTGCCCACGTGGCGTACTGGGGTTGGCTGCCCAGAGGCTAGTTAGGCTGCAGGTGGGTTTTCCCCCAAGAGAGGGAGAAGATGTAGCAAGTCAGTCAGTCCCCATCGTAAGTAAGTCAGTCAGAAGTCAGAATTCAAGGTTCCTGAATAAAACTGCTGAAAGAAGAGCTGGGTGTCGCGTCTTCCTTGCGGGACGAGGTGGCGTGCAACAAATTTTCATGACAATTTTATTTATTTATATTTTAGCTAAAGTTAATGAAAAGCATTAAGAAGTGACCTAAATATAACCATGCTTTGAGTGTTCTAATTGGCTACTTTATTAGCTTCTTACAGCATCCATAAAATACAGTTCATGTACAGAAGAGATGCTATTGGCTTCTCTTCACAGAGCCTGGGTTTGAGTCCCAGCTCCCATTATGACCATTTAACAACCATCTGTAACTCCTAATCCACTGTGACATTATCCTCCATCCCTTACAGTTCTCTTTCTCATGAAGTGAGATGCCAGCTCCCACACAAGGGCAACTATGACATCATCTATCTTTACAAAAACAATGACAACACATCTTTTCAAAGCTGCTCATTAAGATTACTTTCTTTTTTTCTTGTTTCCTTTCTTATTTTTACAGCAGTGACTCACGTATATTTAATTGTGGCATATAGCCACAGTGTGTAAAACCAGAAAGAGGCAATGTGCATGACTTTTCTTAACACTCTGACCAAATGCCCAAAAAAGCAAATTTAAGGAAAAAAAAATTGTCTTTTGGCTCCTGGTTTCAAAGGCATTAGTCCATGGAAGGGAGGGTCTGCAAGAAGTCTCTGTCACTGGAGCCAAAAAGTAGAGAAAGCAAATGCTGTACCCATGGTTTTTCTTTCATTAAACCATCTTCTCAACTCCAAGATGTACAATACTGAGTTCAGCCTTGAATGTTCATGTCAGAGAAGCATGGTCACATCCTGCACTATATTTTGTGCATGCTGCCTTCCCATTGTGATTATTTTTAGGAGTCCGTATATACCACACTATAGTTGGACTTTCCTTTGTGGGCCCACCACCCTGAAAATAATGGCACCAAGACTTGACATTAATTACAAAAGCATGGCCTTTAGCTTAGACTTGTTACCAACTAGCTCTTCTAACCTAAATTAACCTGCTTTTATTAATCTACAGTGTACCGTGTGACTTTTTACCTCTCTTACGGTTTATATGTCTGATTTGCTCCATGTCTCACTGGCACCTACATCTCTCTTCTTCCCAGTGTCCTCTAAAGTCCCACCTATTCTCTTCTGCCTAGTGATTGGCAATTCTGCTTTTTTCCTATTAGACCAATCACAAGACACCTTAGGCAGAGACACATCAATTGCAGTGTACAGAAAGATTTTCCCATAACACCACACTGGAGATATGAGAAATGTGGCGGTTTAGAGAGAATGAATTATTGTTGCAGCTGTAGGTTTGACTCTATGCATGATACCTTCCCGGAGAATTACAGAAAAGATGAGGGGGTTTGGCAGTTGGCTTCACGGGCAAATTTAATTTCTGAAAGTGCCATCCACAGGCGTCTCTGTGAAATGTTTCTTGCCTGCCTGGGTTTAGCAGTTGAGATAAAAAGTAAACAGCAGTCCCCTGATCAAGCCTGGGATCCCTTTCCATTTCTCCGTTCCAGGCTTGTGACAAGCACCCACCACTTCCACCCTGTCCCTAGTTCAAGCCGGGTACACACTGGTGGAAAATTCCAGGGCACTTGGCTTCTGGTCCCTCGGTGTTTTAAAGTGAACTTTGCTTCGGTCATCTCAAATCTTAACGCTGTGTCTCCTCAGACTAGGGGAGAGCCCACCAATCCCATGGTGCATCTGAGTTGGCAGGGTAAAGGGCAGGAGGTACAGGTCTCCCACTGATCTCACTTTGGTGGGTTGAGTTGAAGAAGGTCCACAGGTTGACTGTGACTTTAGGTTGGCCAGTAAGGGAACCAGAATTCCAGCTCCCAGTGTTATTGCCCAAAGTCCTTCTGGTTAACCATGTACCATCTGAAAATTCCTTTTAGAGACATTCTGTAAGCACGAAGGGGTAGGAGTGTTAGGCCAGAACAGAGCGGACTGTTCCAGGATTATAAACCCAAGTACAAAATCTAGGTCTTGCCTTGCCACATTCTTTGCTGGCTGCCTAAGGCTCAGTGTTGGCCTGTTTGATATTTACCACACACTTGCTGATCGCCCAGTGAGTACAGACCTTGCACCTCCCTTGGGGATCAAAGGACTCTTTCGCAGAGGTTGCCTAAGACCATCAAAAAACACAGATATTTACATTATAATTCATAGCAGTAGCAATATTGCAGTTCTGAAAAAGCAATGTAAATAATTTTATGGTTGGGCTTGTCACCGTAACATGAAGAACTGTATTAAAGGGTTGCAGTATTAAGACTGAGAACTCTTGTTTTAACTGTTACCTGCTTAAACCCCTTGTTGTGCTTAGTCTGGCTGGGTGATCTGAAATGACTGTCCTGGTGCTGCCACCTAGAGGTTCATCTTAGCCTTGCACTTAATTCACAGGCACACTACCCCAATGAGTTCACTTCTGGAGATGGAAAGAAAAGTATGTTCATAAACTTTCTAGTTGCTGGGCCTCATCTCTCTTGCTCCGCCTACTTCCTCTGGGCGGGGCCTGCTCATTGGGCACCTAGGAAGGGATCACTGACTCTCCTCTGCTTCCTTGTGTGTAGTTTGGGAGACTATGGCTGGGATGTGGATCTTTCATGGATGGCCACCTTGTTCCCCAAGTGGGGATCAAATGGGACAGGTCTCATTCTCTCTCCATGTGAAACAACCATGAAGTTATAGTGACCCCTTTGTGAGCTCTCTAGAAAGTAGAGGGGGGCTCTCATGTAGCTTCCCATCTTTTCTCTTTCCTCCCACACCTACCCAACTGTCCTGACGATGTCCCTTGAGTCAGCATAGATGGTCATAGGTTCTGGGGTGCTCAGGTGGTTGTGAACTGAAGGCAACTGCCAATGTACCTCTGTTAGAAATCCTCCACCCCAAGAGCTAGCTCCCTTACCAAAGAAATATCCTACATGGCTTGGCGATTCATCCCTGCTCCAGAAGGCTAGAAGAGGTTGAACATAACTGCATTCTAGATCCCTTCATGTGAAGCCCCAGATGGTACTCTGAACTTGAGAATGTCTTGTATTAGTGAAGGTTCTCTAGAGGAACATAACAGATAGAATGAATATATGAATATATACACATATGTATATACTAAGAGGGGATTTATTAGAATAGCGCATACCTTCTGAGGGTGAGGGAGGTTCATAGCAAGGCAGGGAGTGGGATGGAGCCATCTGTACTGGCTGTGGGGAGGAAGCACAGGATGGAATGATCCACAAGCAGAAGGTCTCAATAAATTCTCCTTTCATTTGATTTAGATCCTAGGCATCTTCGCACAAATTAATCTCAATTTCATTTGTCTAGAGAAAACAGTGGGTTGGCTTCTGTAATCCATTTTTTCTTTCTAGGCATTTGCACTTACTGCAAGATAAATGTGCATGTCTGGTTCTGCCTGCAGCCAGGCTCCACAGTCTAGGCATTGAGACAATAGTGGGAACCGGGTCACATGGACAAACTGGCTATTTGCCTGACTCTGACTCCACCTTAAACAGTTCCTCTGGGTAAACGTTTGCTGTTCCTAAGCCTTGGGAGCAGTCCCAAAGGCTGCCTATGGTGTCGGCAGTCAGAGAGCAGGTGTTTGCCATGCTGGGATGAGACAGTGGTGGTCTGAGGGTTCCTGACTGCAAGGTTTGTTACACTCACCTCCAGCAGACAGAGGAAATGAATGTCCCCCTCTGTGAGAATGAATGGCTTTGCCAAGTGTGACTGAAGGAACCTGGGGTGGGGGGACGAGAAGGACACACTCTGAACTCTATTCCCTGACTTTGCCTGAGTATGAGTCCTTGGTCATATTCCAGAGACTCAAATTCTCATTGGACAGACAAGATGCTGCCCATGAGAAGCTCTCCTGAATTCCCTTGGGCAGCTGAGATTAGTGCAGAATTCCAGTTCAGCCAGAAGTTGGAGCCAAGAATGTGTCCTGCTCTTCTGCCAACTATCTCTAGGAGCAACAGGCAGGGTGGTTCCTCTTTAGACCCTTTCTTGGAACCAAAGCCTTCCCAGTGGTGATGGATGTGAATTCATGCTTTTCTCCATCCTACCTCAGGCCTGACCACACCTTCTGGACCGAGAGGTCACAGTCAACTGGGCTGGGCCGTGTGAGTCATCTCATATTCTTGAATGTCACTGGCATCCATGCTGAGGTTATAATGCGATTATTTGTCTTTATTACTGTGTGAAATAGCCCTATCAATAAGCATGATGGATATATTTTCTGCCCCGTGGCTGCCCCCTAGTGGCCAGATGTGATGCCAAGTAAGGTAGTGTCCATGTTTGTAGCTTGTGTTTTGTTCTCACTGGCTGGTTTGGAACTTGTTTTATATACTAAGCTGGCTTTGAACTTGAACAGATCTGCCTGCCTTTGCCCCCTAAATTCTGGGATTAAAGGTGTACACCACCATGTCCAGCCGTGTGTGTGTGTGTGTGTGTGTGTGTGTGTGTGTGTGTGTGTGTGTGTGTGTGTTTCAGATGACAGACAGATTTGAGATGTGTATCTGGGAGCTTAATGAAGCTGTCAAACCCAAGTATAGCCCCACTATCTGGTGGGGAGGAGGACCTGGCTCCAGCCCCTGCCTGCCTAGACCAGTTAGGTATAGGCCATCTCAGGCCCCAATGGATGATTTTTAAGATGCATTGCTGCGGTTTTAAATGTCCAAGAGGGAGGTGAGTGGACTGGGAAAGAGGAAGTGAGCTGCTAAAAGTTAGTACCTGTTTTCTTCTTGGCTGTTAGATATATTCTGGGGATGGTTCAACGGCCTTGAAAATGTATTAATTATAACTGTATTTTACACTTCAAGTGTTTCATTTGTTACGTAAATTCTACCTCAATTTAAGAAACCCCGAAATATTGCTTGCTTGTGCTGGTGGATTTTAAGTTAGACACACAGGATGCTCCAGTGTTGAGGTACCAGCTCCTGGGGGTCAGTTTTGGAGACTGTGTGCTAGTGGTAGGTGAGAGCAATTGAAAGAGTCAGAGAGGCCAGTGCTCTGCTTTGTTTTTACTGATGTGGTGCTAAAGTACTGACCAAAGAAATGAGGGGAGGAAAAGGTTTATTTGGCGTGTAGGTTACAGCTTGTCACGGAAGGGAACCAGGACAGGCGCAGAAGGCAGGAACTGAAGAAGAGACCATGGAGGAATGTTGCTAACTGGCTAGCCCCCCACAGCTTGCTCAGTTCTTATGCAGCCCAAGCCCACCTGCCCAGCAATGGCACCACCCACTGGGCCTTTTTATATTAATTAGCAATTAAGAAAATGCCCCCACAAACATGCCCATCCAAGGGAGGCAATTCTTTCATTGAGGTTCCTTCTTCCTAGGTGTGCCAAGGGAATACAGTATGTGAACAGGTGGGATGTTCTCTTGATGTGTCCCCACCTTGGCCACAGTCCTAAATTCTCCAGTTAGGCACAGACCTAGGTGCATATAAAAAGAGTTAGGACACAGAAGATGAAGGCAACCTCACTGTCACTAGGTGGTCCAGGCTGGTCTTGAATTTCTTGTCTTAGTCATACAGGCTTAGCTGAGTCTATAGGTGTGTGCCACCATGCTCCGCGTGATAACTGCTTGTATTATTGCAGCCACAAAAATACTTGATAGAGTTAAGGAATGGGGTGGGGAGTTGTTCATGGTTCGAGGGCAAAGTCCACCATAGGAGTTATGATGGCAGGCCCTCAGGCAGCTGTCTCCCATGTGTCTATAGAAGGATAGAAACAATCCAAGATCCCAGCCCATAAAATGATACCGCCCATTCCAATTGTCTGATCTAGAAATTTTCTTATAGGTATGCAGGGAGGTTTATCTCTATGTCTTTCTAAGTCTCCTATGTTGATAACCAAGCATAGTCATCACAGATAGCTTTGTGATCTAACAAATGCCATTGAGTTTATAGTCAGCTGACTGAGATCGTGCCATCAGATCTTAATGGGACTCCCTGCAGCTTCTATGAGGAGGGAGGGCTTGTATATAGACAGCCGGTCCAGCCCTCCCTGGAGCTATTATGCTTGCGTAGCTGTAGTTGAAACTTCCCTGGACTGTCAGCCTGCAAATAATGACACGTAGATTTCTTATTTATTAATTATGAAAGCTTGGCCTTAGCTTGGCTCATTCCCCACTAGTTCTAAACTTTTTTTTTAAAAAAAGATTTATTCACTTACCATGTACACAGTATACAGAAGAGGGCACCAGATGTCACTGTAGATGACCGTGAGCCACTGAGCCATCTCTCCAGCACCACCACCCCCCTTTTTGTAAGCTCTGAATTTATATGTTCTGCCACATGGCTTTTTAAAAATTTCTCTTCCATTCTGTATGTGTGACTTATTCCAGGTCTCACTGGTGTCTCCTGCCATGACTAATTCTTCTTCCCAGCATTCCTTTCTCTCTAGAAATCCTGCCTATCCACTCCTGCCTAGCTATTGGCTGTTCAGCTTTTTATTAAATCAATCAGAAGGTACCTTAGGAAGAGGCACATCTTTACAGTGTACAAAAAAAATTATTTCACAACATTTATTCAGCTCCACCACTCCCTTCACATCTTCATAGCATCTAATATATACCCTATGAATTCTGTCTCTGGCTGTGTCTAACTGACACAGGCTTTTACACCAGAGACAATCCCAAAGAACACAATCTTTTTTTTTTTAATGTTTTAAGATATATTTCTTTTCATTTGTCAGTAAGAAAGCAGGCAGACATCGATTTCTATTTCATTTTAACTCACATTCTTGTCTGACATATAGCCATATAAATTTGAGGTCACTTTTCTGAAAATGCACTAAGATTACTTATGCTTGCCTGCAACTTTTTAAAATGCCAATGAAAGAAGACTTCAAGCACACCACTATTTAAGCACACCTCTTTTTTTCTTTAAGAGGTGAAGTGGCTCAAATAGAAGTAAAAAAGCTAATTTTATCCATCTGTTGCTCACATCTTCACTGTGTAGCCCAGGCTGGCCCGCTGGAATTGCAGGCCTGCATTATCACATCCAGCTTCTCCTCTCTTTCAAATATTAAATGCCCTCAGTGTGCTGAATTTAAACTCTTTCAGTGTTAAATGGAAAGCTGATATGGATGGAATTATTGTCACAAGAGTCTAGAATAGAGAGGTATAAGGCAAGCAAATAAAACCACTGGATGCTGGCTATGTACATACCCTAGTTAGACCAGACTACCCAGGCTGGCTGAGCTCGGAGGCTGACCTGGACCTTGTATATCATTCTTACTTCATTGAGTTCTATTTTGTTCCATATTTGCTTGTTCCACTATTTTGTAATTAGGATAAAGTGAAAGGTTCAGTTAGTCTAAGAATGCTTAGTCATACCTCCAACTGTCTTACTCAAACTTTTTTTTATCCTTCTGAATGTTTCCCTAATCTCCACCTACAGTTATTTTAAAGATATACAGTAAGTCAGCTGGAAAGACAGGTGGGGCATGGGGCTAAGGACCGCCACCACCCTTGGGCATGGCTCTGGTGAGTGAGTTGCTCAGTGGTGGTAGCAGGACCATCTAGTGAATGTTCTCCAGGAAGGCCTTGCAGCACCTAAGACACTGCTGGTATACCACTTCAAAGTCAGAGTCATTGCCATAATAGGGATCTTCAATAGGTGCCTTAGGCAGCACATCTTTACATAGTTAAACAAATGCAGCTTAAACAAAATTAACACACCTTTACACAGTTAAAGTAGCATTCTGCAGCATAAACAAATGTAGCACATCTTTGCCTGGTTAAATGATATTTCACAACAGTTGCCTTCTCTGCTAAGGAACAATCTTCAATGTTTCTGTGGATCGTAACCCCCAAGTAGCTCAATTTTAGCTTTGCAGTTTTTAATTTGATCACTTTTTCTATTCAAATCTCTCAAATTGCTTTCATCCATACATAGTATATAATTGAACGTGGCAAAGTCTTCTCTTGTAATCTGTCTTGCCTTATGGGCTGTGCTAATGCCATGATTTCTTAGGCAGCTGACAGCTCTTGGGTCTGGGGGCCGGCCCACGTTCCAGTCGGAAACAGCACTGCTGTCAATGGCCCAATTATCTGAAACATTTTCATCAGTTACCAATTTTATGAAAACTGCTTCTGTAATGGGTGATCGCCAAATGTTACCGAGACACACGAACAACACTGACTTAGAACCAAACTCTGCCATCTTTCTGTATAGACGCTGGCACCCAGAAACGTCTAAAGGCAAGAACACAATCTTAAGGATGAGTTTTCCTCTTTGGTTCTGGGGTTCTGGGGTTCTATTCATCTGATTCGGTTTACAGACATTAATGACTCTTTCCTATGGGGAAACCGAAGTGGTTGCCCAGGGCATGATGGATGCTACAGTGAACATTTATGTGTCGGAGAGTCTCAGCCTCCCCTTCCTGAGGGCCTTCCCTGAGGGGTCTCAGGCTTGCCTAACCAGCCCCATTATCACATCAAGAAAATTCCTTCTACTAAGTCTCCTGATGTCTTTTCTCATGATTCCCATTTCAGCGTCTGACTCTGAGTTATAATCGGGTCACTCAATTCTCTATGTGTTTGTAAGATGGAGTCACGTGTCAAGTCAAGGGCTTCAGCATGGTGGTAGAGAGAGACTAGATGGTCCATGAAGCCCCTGGGCAGTTGTCAGAGCAGGGCTGTGTGGGCTGTGCCCCTTACACCAAGCACAGGTGCAGGAGGTATAGCTGGGGTAGAGTGCTGAGCCTCAACCTGTAGTTGACTAGAGTGTCAGGGGTGGGAGACGGTACTCTGTAGCTCCACTCTTCCTGTTCCTTAGCAGAGAAGGCAACTGTTGTGAAATATCATTTAACCAGGCAAAGATGTGCTTCATTTGTTTATGCTGCAGAATGTTAACTGTTAAATGTTACTTTAACTGTGTTAATTTTTTTTTACGATGCATTTGTTTAAACTATGTAAAGATGTGTTGCATCTGTTCCACCTCACCTCCCTAAGGCACCTGATTGGTCTCATAAAGAGCTGCATGGCCAATAGCTAGGCAGGAGAAAGGACAGGCAGGGCTGGCAGGCAGAGAGAATAAATAGGAAAAATCAGAGAGAGAAAAGAGAGAGGGAGGGAGAGAGAGGAATGAAGGAGGAGGGAGCAAGGGACATGTCTGGGGCAAAAAGCCAGGAGCCTCCTGCGGGTCAGACACAGAAGTAGTGAAAATAAGTTATATAGAAAGAAAAGGTTAAAAGCCCCAAGGCAAAAGGTAGATAAAGAGTAACAGGCTCATTTAAGTTAAAAAGAGCAAGGCAGAAATGTGCCTAAACTAAGCTGAGCATTCAAAACTAATAATAAGTCTGTGTCATGACTTGGGAGCTGGCTGGTGGCCCAAAAGAAAAAGCCTGGTATAGGCAACATCATTGCCTGGTAGCTAAATTACACAGATACATAAATTACATAGATATATAAATTACGTAGATAGCATTGTGAATGACAAAGTCCAATACAACTTCCTGGACATGTTTGCACTGTCATCCTTAACCCTTCTGTGCAGAAGAGTGGCCATCGAACCTCAGTGTGTGTTAGTTAGATCTGTCCCTGCCTATGGGGGGGTAGAGAGAGGGAGACCCCTGGGTCTAGCCTAGCCTAACCTATCCAGTGACTTCCAGGCCAGAGAAAGACTGTTTCTCCAAAAAATAAAAAAAGCATGGACTGCACCCTGGAGAATCACATGATTGACCTCTGGCCTCCATGTGCACATACACGCCCAGTAGAGGAAATCAATGAAACCAAGTTTGTCCTTCAAAAAGATCAACAAACAGTCACCAGCAAAGCTTACTGCACAGGCACAAAGACTTGGGTAACATCTCTCAGAACCTGTGTAAAAGCCAGCCATGACACTACACCAGAAGTCTCTATACTAGGGAAGCAGACGGGATCATCCCCTGGGCTTGCTGGCCAGTCTAGCTGAATTGATGAACACAACGTTCAGTGAGAGATGTTGTCTCAAAAACTAAGATGGACATGAGCTGGAGAGAAGATGCAGCAGTTAAAAGTACTGGCTACCCTTGAAAAGGACCAGAGTTGGGTTGTCAATATCCACATTGTGGCTCACGGCCATTGGTAAGTCCAGTTCCAGGGCATCTGATGCCCTTTATGACTTTTACAAGCCCTGCATGCAGGTTCACAGATATATGTGCAGGCAAGACACATAAAATAAAAATAAAACTTATTTAAAAAAATAAGATGGCTAGAAGTGGTGACATCCACCTTTAATTCCAGCATGTGGGAGGCTGAGACAAGTGGATCTCTAAGTTCAAGGCCAGTCTGAAATACATAGCAAGTATCATCTGAAATCCCCTATATCATACTATTCATGTTACAAAACACACACACCTGACTGGCTACAGCCAACGATTGCCATATATGGAAAAAGTGTGATGCAGATGTTGCCTTTTATGGGCATAGCATAGTTGCTAACTCAATGGCTGGCTGAAGCTAGACTACTAGCTGGGATACTCAGTTGCTTATTTACCAGGATATTTACTCTTAGATTACAATTTGTTTACACATCAAGTTAGGGTACAGGTCACTATGATTGGAGGCTAGTTGGGTCATACTTGATCAATTTTGTAGGTAGAATTAGACCAAATTTATCTCAGCTTGACAATATTTTACCAAAGCTTTTTTTTCCTCTTTTCTTTTTAATTTAAAGATAAAGTCTCAGTATGTAGCCTTGGTAGATCTGGAATTTGCTATGTAGACGGGCCAGCCTCAAACTCACAGAGATTCACCTGACTCTGCCTCCCAGCAACTGGGATCAAAGGCCACCATATTCAGCTTAGCTCAGCTCTTTTGAGGAGGGAGTTGTCATAGTCACTTTATAGTTCTTTTGTCGTTTGCAGAGGACCACAGTCCTGAGGTCATCTGAGACAGAGGGGACAGATTTTTGAGGACTGATTCCTCTTCCCCACATACAGGGGAACCAAAGAACCAGAACCATAGCTACAGCCTTATCCCCATTGTAAAAGGGAAGCTGGCCCAGGCTTACCATCCCTCTTTCATAAAACATGCTCATTCTATGGAGCATCCATGGCCAGGTTGCAGTTAGCCCCAGGGAATGTCTAGTGAATGAATGAAGTCACAGCTGGGGACTGTGTGACAGACAGCTGGGGACTGAGACAGTCAAAGAAAAAACGCCTCTTTTATCAGAAAAAACACAAAACATTTAATAGCAGATTTGGAAAGTGAGAAAAAAATGAGAAGAAAAGATTCATTTCTACTCCTTCAGAGATAACTCATAAGGAATGTTTTGGCGTAAATCTCTTCAGTCTTTTTAATACCTTTTTGAATGTAATTGGATCCATATGTCTATAATATAAATCCAATGACGTCATTCCATTGCTTCACAATATAATGTGAGCATTTTCCTACATCATAAAAAGTTGGTTTCAAAACTATCTCTACAGTCTGCATAATTTACATGTGGATAGTCCCCTTTCTCCTACATCAGAATCAGGTCGTTCATTCCTTTATCCACTCTTCTGTACTGCTGTGACCAAAGAATACGTTAAAGGCTAAACCAGGACCTGTTTCTGATCTTTCCTTCATGATCGATCTCAGGAAATAAAATTCACTATATTAAAAAGTACAAACGTTCAGGAATCCTAAAGAGCTAGGTTGTAGGGCTCTGCATACCTTTCCCTGCACTATGAACCATGAAGCAAGGCCTATGGTTGTTGGCTGTACCTTCTGTGCTCAACACCCAGTTCCACTAAGTTTCTGGCTTCCTGTCTGTGGGGGTTAGAAGAGGAAGCTTAAATTGTTTACACCAAGTCAGTAATTTTTCAGCCAGCTAGGGGATTTCCACTGTACTCCACCTCGGGTATTTAAGTCTGACCTGGAGTCTCATTAATCGGCATCTTTCTTGCATGAATGACCCAAGTTTCTTGTGTCTTTAATCTCCAGGCCCGTGCCTGACTTGCTGATAACCCAGGTAGCGCAGGCACTACACTAAGTGTTTTTGTGTTACTTCAAAGTTAGATGGCAAAAATGAGGTTGATAAATTGTGTATGACTAGCCAAGTATGTGACTGTGAAACCAGGATAATTAAGCATGGATAAAGACCAAGTCTGATGTATCTCTCCAGAAAGAGACTCTCAACATGATAAGGTCTCATGATCCTGTTATATCATTCTTGGCTGAGAAAGTCAAGCAAACTTATTTTTTGAGTTGATTTTTGAGGAAGCCATTCTAGTACCCAACAGTGCCAGATGATTTCAGATGGCAGGAAGTGTGGATACCTAGATTGTTAGCCACCACTGAGTGACTTTTGTGATAAAAATGTACCATTGGCAGACTACATAAAGCCAAACTTAGATCACAAGTCTGTTCAATAGCCCTCATTGAGTTGCCTGATCAAACTGGAATACAGTAATAGAGAAAAGGGTCAACAGTGACATGTACCACCAACCTCACAAGGACAATGTAACTGTTTGCTCTCAATCTTCCACATCACCAAAAAGGCAGACCAGTCCTTTCATGGGCTTCATGTTAGAGATACCATATGTCCCAGACAGACATTCTACCTGACGCTTTCTACTCTTTCCCACAAAGCATCACCCTTTGAGTGGGAGCCAAGGATAAATGATTACACTGGAGCAGTTTAGGGCCATGCCCTGTGCAAGGTGAACTCTTTCTTTGCAAGAGAATTGGCTACACACAAACCTGGCCTACTGTGGTAGTCTCTGCATTGGTGCCAATATTTCCCTGTATGAGCTCACAGCAGTGGATGGGTTATCATGTCCAACACAATACTATATGATATATAGAATCCAGATCCTGCAGACTATATCAACAGCCTTATTCCAGTTAGTTCAAAGAACACATGTTCTTAGGATGAGTATGTATGTATTTATGTGGTTAGATAAGCAGATCACAACAATTTACCCTATTCACAGTCCTAAATAGAGGAGTCTTTAAATACCATTTGAGGGGCTGGAGAGATGGCTCAGAGGCTAAAAGCACTGGATGCTTTTCCAGAGGAACTGGGTTCAATTCCCAGCACTTACAGGGCAGCTGACATCTGTCATTAACTCTAGTTCCAGGAAACTTGACACTCTCTCCTGGCCTCCAGTCAGCAAGCACACATGTGGTAGACAGACATACATGCAGGCAAAACCCCCATACATATACAATTAAAAAGAAAAACATCAGCCAGGCAGTGGAGGCGTATGCCTTTAATCCCAGCACTCATGAGGCAGAGGTGGCTTGTGAGTTTGAGGCTACCTTGGTCTAGTCTACAGACAAAGTTTCAGGACAGCCAGGGTACACACAGAAACTTTGTCTTAAATAACCAAAATAAAATTTTAATATAAGATAAAAATAAGTTAAATGCCAGTTGAGGTTTTTGAAGTGGCAAACCACAGTAGGTATTGGCAACAGCCCAAGATTCAGGAGACATAGGTCAGTCAAGTGGAATACTATGTCCAGGGCAACTCAACATGTTCTGCCTACGGGGCAGTGACTCATCTACTTTCTGTTTGCTGTGGCTGCTTCTACATAAACAACCACAACTGGCAGATACCACGGTTCAGCTTAGCTGAGTGAGGAGTAAACTAGCAGAAACTGTTAAGGTCCCTCATGGAGCCTGAGGTTTTAAGAATGGCTCTGTTCTCCCCTAAAAGGCTAGCTGCCATTTTTTTTTCCAAGTAAAGCTGAGATACCACCTGGACCCAGGTAGCTATACTCTTGAACAGACCACTTCCATCTCACTAACATAGCTTTCAAGAATCATCCCAAGGCTGGCCTTTGAACTCACAGCCCTTTTGCCTTAGCCTCAGTGCTTTAATTACCAGCATGTGCCACCACACCCATCTAAGCACTCTATTTTAATTAGTATCCAGGACAGGAGAGTTGGCTCAGCATCTAAGGGCGTGAGTTATTTTTCCAGAGGACACAGGTTTAGCTCCCAGGACCTGCATATGGTAGCTTAGAACCACGTGTAACTCCAGTTCCAGAGGGTCCTATGCATTCTTCTGGCCTCTTTGGACACAGGATGCACATGCTATATAGACATCATTGTGGCAGAATCCCCATATACACAAAGTAATTTTTTTTTTTTTTTGAGACAGTTTCTTTGTGTAGCCCTGGAACTTGCTCTGTGGACAAGGTTGGCCTCAAGGGAACTCGAAGAGATCTGCCTGCCTCTGCCTCCTGAGTACTGGGATTAAAGGCTTGAGTGACCTTCCCCCAGCAATAAATCTTTTATTTTTTTATTTTTTTTATTTTTTTTTTAAGAAATATCCAGTCAGCTTTGAAGGAGATTAGCCAGTCATATGTCAGGGACACAGAAAGCCCCAAATGCTCAGAGGCACCTGCAGCTTCCCTCTGTTGGAAGCTCCAATCAGCAAAACTATCAACTACAGATGCTAAGGCATTTTAAAGGGAGTGTTCGGGTTGTGAGATCTACAGCTTGCTGGACAGCTCTTGGTCTGAACATTCTCAAAGGGAGCTGGCCTATAGAGAGTCCATGAGAAAGACCTAATAAGACAGACAGTGTGGCACTGAGGTCAAGAAAGTACTGGGCCTACTTTGTTAGCTACTGGCAGTAAAGTGGGTGGACAGAGACACAGCTTCTCTGCTTCTGTAAGGAACTAGAATGGTGACTCTCTCATGCAGCCTGAAGAACATGAATTTTGTCAGAGACTATCAGTCATCTCCGCTGGTGGAGGTATCATTGTGTCTAATAAAAACCTCAGACTGCAGGCTGAGGCAAAGGAAACGAGGTTGGGGTCTCCCATTGAGCGTCCCCTTGCTCTCTTCCTGTAGATGACCAGCTCCCTTACCTCAGCCGAATGTCCTATCTTCAAGAGCCAGTCTGAGTTCTGAAGTGTATAGGTACTGTCTAGCCTTGTCCAGCAAGCAGCCAGGCCTGACTGAGGCCTCCAAAGCAGAAAATGAAATCCCAGTGCCAGCTATGCCTAGATATAGCATTCCAAGGACCTGGTTCCAAGCAGTCACACCAATGATTTGCAGAGGCAGGAACTTTGCCGGTTAACATGGCTTTACAACAGCTGGACAAAGGGAGCTACCATCATACAATGCGAATATTTATTGAGAATGGCTCATTACAAACAAAATATATTTATGTATAAAATCCTCTGCTATGCAAAAGATCCCTTCCATCCTCCTGTGGTTAGAGTGAACGAAATGGTCTACAGTGCCCATGTGGCCTCAACCTATACTGGGCTGCATAAGAAGCTGAGTTGTGGCTGTCACATGATGTGGGCAAGTCTCTTGAGCAAAGGCTTTCTCAAGTCCATTTTCATGACTAGTTCAATATAACACCAAGTGCCTTGTGACATTGCCTCTGTGACCCTCCTCAGATAAATGATCTTGAAGTCAGCAACGTACAGACAGGTGGACTCTAACTTGTGACTTGCCCTGAGAAGCCATGATCTGGGTCCAGGGGATGAACATTTTTAAATGTCCTACATGGTTAAGATGACCACTTTCTATGGAAACCACCTTCCCATGAGCACCCATGAGCCTGTGTGCCACACCTCATCCCATCCAGCTTTCGAGAAGGCTTTACTTCCTATCAGCCAGTCTCAACAATACCCGAATCTCTTCCAAGGACACACATACCCATAGCTGCTATGTGGTACTCCTGATCTTGGAGCCAGAGTTCCTTGGGACCCTGGGCCACCCAGCATTAAGGCAATAGAAATGAGACCAGGCTGAAACCGGTACTAGTCTCTGAAATCCAGAGTGGCTGCCTAGTCAACAGCACCTCCCTTCAGCCCAAGGCTTCGTCTCATATTGAGGAATTATATGGGTGACTGGTCTGACTGCCCTTGTAAACACAGACCACTTCTGTCCCTCAAACTACCGTGAGGGGCCAGCTAGTGGTAGGGGAAGCAGCTACTGCCATGTCATGCCTTGAGCACTCAAAGAGCAAGGCCCCAGAGCACAGGGATGGTGAGAGGCTGCTGGGGTACCATGAGGAGTGGGCTCCTAGTCTCTTTAGGAATGAGCCATTCACTTGTGTCTTTGGTGCAGCTTCACCACTCAGACTGCTGGCCAGGCCACGCCACTCCTCTTATTAAGAACTTGGACTGGCCCATCTGCCCTTTGTAAAGAAGCGTTAGTGGTTTCAAAGTACCTGTATCTATTATTGTCTTAGCCCCCACACAGTGGAAACTCAAGTCTTAATAAAACAACACTCTCACTACCAAGAGCAAGAAAAAAAAAAAAAAGAGAAAAGAAAGCCAGCTGTAGCTGTGCTACAAGTCATTGGTGTTGCCGCTCTTCAGTATTCTCTCCAAATGCTCCAGGGTGAACAGCAGGCTGGATGGGAAGCTGCCTGCTGTCTTAGGTCCTCTAGTACCCACCCTCAAAAGGCTCCCAGGCTCAGAGGGCAGATAGTGCTGTGTGAAGTCAAGCTGGTATCAGGAGGCCTCGTGGATGGAGGGGCTTTCTGGGGAGGCTCCTGACAGCTCCCTCTTCCTGGAACATTCTCCCTGCTGTCATCCATTTGGCCCTGCCCATTCCTAAAGGTTTTCCATTCTATGGGAGGGTACCTAGAAACTAAGGTGTTAGCATCGCAGGGGGTCACATGGCCTCAGAGTGACCATGAGGTATGCTTATGCAACAGGGTAACAAGACCTCGTAAGCAGTCCAGAGACCTGAGTCCACTGTAGGCAGGAGAGAGCAGTGACATCATCCCCATGGGGCTTGGAGTGGCCCAGAGCCACAGGCCTGGATTCCGATGTGCTCTCCCCATACACGCTTCTCTCCTGGGCTCCTGCCTCTCCCCTGGCCTGGGGCGTTGTTGGGGTCAGACTTGAGCTCTTCCTCTGGGCAAAGCTGGAATCAGACTTAGAGTCTTAAGAGATGCTCCCCTTAGATGCTCTTGGGTCGTCTCCAGCATCTAGAAGGTGTTTGGGGTAAGTGGCGTGATGACACTGGTGGACAAAGCAGTCACAGAGTTCCCAAGGGCTTTGTCAAGCAGGCTGAGACTACAGCTCTGAACCTCAGCCCCAGCAGCCCTGGGTCTGGGCATCCTGAGTGGGTCTGGCTCAGGTAGGACACAGGGTCTGAGAACCTGACATGCCAGCCTCCTGCTGTCAGCTGTCCAGGTATACAAAGAGGATGTCCTCATCTGTGCCATAGCTGGTTCTGGCCTCCTCAAAGTTACTGATGCTGGTGCTGCACATTCCTGCTGGGTGTGAGACAGAGTTGGGTCAGAGGATGGGATCAATAACCACCCTGATGGTACCCAGGGGGACTGAATGGGGTCTGTGTTCTACCTGCCTGCCACTTCTTAGTTCAAGCTTTTCATCACTAGGAAACCTTTCTTGTCTTCCTGGGTTAGTTCTTTCTCTTGACAGTTTAGAACATAGAGAAAGTGAAGCCCAAAGAGAGGAATGAGTATTATTAATATGAGTATTATTAATAACATTAACTATGTCTCAAGACACACAGATGGTCAGAGAAGGCCTTTTCTACACCATGGCATGAGGTCAGTGGGCAGTGTACAAGGGCATGTCTGGCTAGACTTTCTAGATCATATGCTGGCTATCCCAGGAAGCCTAGGAGAGTGTGGGCAATCGCCTGTGGAACATAAGTTATCATGGTGGGACCTGAGCAGTAGAGTGAAAAAGCAGTAGTGTGTGAAGAGAGATAGCCAAAAGCCCAGAAAGCAGCAGGTTTATGGCAGTTTTGCTTGTATGACCAGAGGAGCAAGCCCTTACGGCAATCCTAGGAGAAACACAGGCTTTGACAGAGAGACATAGGCCTCACCAGTCTGAAAGGGAGGAAGTTGTGTAAACACAAGCCGCCCTGGCCCACCTGCCCCCAGCACTCACGGTCAGCATAGGCTGGGTTGTTATAGAAGATGCTACCAGTAGCCCTGTTGTAACCACGCAGAACGATGAAGTGGCCCTGGTAGTCAGGAGTACGACAGAAGCAGCGGTGGCCACTGGGAGTGAAGCAGCAGTACTTGACAGGGCTGGAGCATAGGTCACAGTGCAGGACCCCGGAGTTCACCAACACGATGGCCACGTGGCCCTGAGCCAGGTGTGCTTGGATGTCCTGCACACTCACCGTGCTGTGGACCAGGAGGGAGGTCAGCCAGTGCCAGGGAACCTTCTCCCCATCTTCCAAACTGATGTTCTCCAGTATGCAGCCATCCCCAGTGTTATGATAAGGAAGGACTTGGCTTGTCTGCTCTCTGCCCTGAGCTCCTTGCAAGTGGCAATGTCCTGGCTCATTACTGTGACCCAGGACAGTTGGGTGAGGAGGCTTACCATTTCTCTACTCGCACTTTGCAGGCCTTGGCTTGTGCAAACAGCTGGTTCACCCGGGTCTCCTCTGTGTCAAAATGCTTCCTGTAGAAGGACTGAACGAGAAGGGCACACTGGAGTAGTCACCCACCCTGGACGCACACACTCCACTTAGACGAAGCAAAGAGCACGTTAGAGAAGGAGTAGCATGAGGATATGGGAGTCCTACTGACGGGCAGGTGGCTCTACCCAGCATGCCTAGGAGGAAGGCTATGTATTGGCCCTGGCTGGAGAGTGGACAGGACCACACAGATGATGAAAAGGATGCTAAAGAAGAAGATGTGGACTAGCTCCCTGAGGACTGGTTGTGGTGATATGTTTCACATAATGTAACCTGGAATATCATTATAAGTATATATGTAATTATATGTAATATAATAATATGTTACATATAATAAAACCTGGAATATCGAGAGATCAACCCACAGCCAAAAACTAGACAGACATAGCTCAGGAAGTTCTTCACCTTTGAGTACAAGGCCAAACAGCTGGGCTTCAATGGCACCCACCTTTAATCCCAGCACAGGGAAAGTCTAGGAGTGGTGACCTACCCTTTAATCCCCTAATTCCAGAGACAGAGAACTTTCTGTGTTTCTGTGAGTTCTCGAGGTTGACTACCAAATAGAGTAGCTCGCGCCTTTAATCCTAACCTGGATGGGATACAGCTGGCAAGAAGGGCATTTAAGGAAAGCAGCAGCAAGGTAGAAGCTGGAAGATAGCTGGTGAGATGTGACTGTGGTGTTTCCTCTCTCTGGTATTTCAGCCTTTCCCCGATATCTGGCTCTGAGTCTCTTTCAATACAGTTGGAATTCGTGTTACAAATGGTCAGGCCATTCTCTGGTAGAAGTGAGTAGGTAGAAGCCTGAAGCAAAAGAGCAAGGGAGGCAAGGCTGCCCTTCCTTCCAACCCCCGCCAGGATGGCTCAGTCATAGTCCAGTGTAGTCAAGCATGATTTACACAACATCCTCTGCTTGGTGCTGGGACTTCATGTGACCAAAGCCCCACGAGGCAGGCCAAAGACATTCTGTTCTCAGGTCCCCTCTTTCAGACTTAGGAGCCTTCTTTACCTGGCATGGAAGGTTCAGAGAAGAATTAAGCTGACTGCCACTGGCCACCATGTGACAGCCCCTTTGCCAACGAGGCCAAGCACAAACTACTCTGCCAAGCTTTAGTGCCTGGGCCAAGATCATCTCAAGGGCAGGTAAGACTGCCTCTAGCTTTGCAAGGGGATGGACACATTGGTGTGTTGATGTAGCCATTATGATGGCATTATTTTTCAAGAAAGACAACCAAAAAAGACAGAAATAAGACAGACAGACAGACACGTTTTTCTTCCAGAATACTAATTATTCTGGTGAGAATGAAGAAAACAAGCCAATGACAGTCATGTAAGATCAGAGTATGACTCTGCAGTCTGACCTGTCCTGTGCTGTGGTGGAGAAATGCACAAGTCCAGAACTCAACATGCAGATGCCCCACACAGCCTAGATCTCAAGGTCACCGGTGTGTAGTCTGCCATTGCCACTGGTCTCTGTACACCTGTTCATTTATTTGGGGGTCCAGGCTTTGACCATCACCCCTCTTCTGTGATAACGAGGTGGCCTATACCTCTGGTTTTCCATGTGCAGAAGGCCCAGTGGGTTAACTGCTCACCTGGTTCTTATAACCCTTGTCAACGCCCAGAGTCTGGGTACAGAAGCGGTGTCTCACACCAAAGTGGCGCATCAGATAGGCCAAGTCGATGGTCCAGATGCTCCTGGTCAGCTGCAGCTCCTGCAGGGCATTTTCAAACTCCCCATCGTCTAGCTGGCCTAGGTACCTGACAGCAATAGAGCAAAGAGATTTAGCTTATTCTTGAGGCAAAGCTAGACCAAGTCACTCTCCAATGAATGCTACAGCCACTGCTGGCACTTCTGATCCTCAGAAGTCTCTATCCTTTATCTTGAAAACACTAAGGTGGCTTTCAGGGCTCAGGCAGCCTGGGACACTGTCTGGCCCCAGAGTAAAGGGCCCGAAGTTTAGTTTTTGCATCTTTTTTTTTTTTTTTTAATTTCATGTGCATTGTGTGAAGGCATCAGATCTTGGGGAACTGGAGTTACAGTTTTGAGCTGCCATGTGGGTGCTGAGAATTGAACCCAGTCCTCTGGAAGAGCAGCCAGTGCTCTTAACCACTGAGCCATCTCTCCAGCCCCCAGTTCTTGCATCTCTTATGGACTATGTGAACTTGAGAAAGTTGCTGCTCTAACTGGCCTCATTTATTGCATATATAAGATGAAGACCTTGAATCACAAAGGTGGCTTTTTAAATTTCAGGCACTAAGCATTTTATGAAGTTCTATCTTTTCCAGAATTCTAGCAAGTAAAACTTGGTCTCCAGACAACCAATTCAAAACTCTTGTCTAAGGTGACGATAATGGTCCTTTCTGGCTCAGATTATCAGGGTTCTCATATTTATGTAGCATCCTGCAGTCTACTATATCAGAGGGGTAGAAGATGCAGCAAGACTAACCTGAACACCTGAGAATTCCTTGATCACCCCACCTCCCAGGCATCATCTGACCAAACACTTGGGCAGCCTGATCCCCCTTCTATTTGTGTTTAAACTGTGACAGGGCCTAAGTGAAAACCGGGTCTCTTAAAATTTCAAACAAAGCCAACCTATACAGATGCTAGGTCCCATCCACGCAGGGGAGGACACTCACCGAAGCACCATCCTGGAGCAGGCGAGGCCACAGTCCCAATGGTACAGCTGCTGGATGATGGGCACAGGCAGCTGCACAAAGTCCCCTGCAAAGAAACAAGAGTGAGGTCCATACTCCCTGCACAGTGCCCACTAATGCCACCCCCACTGGAAATACCATTACAGCCTCTGCTGAAACTCTGCAGGATCTCAGCGGCCTTCTCGCAGCCTGTTGTTCCTATACCACCAGTACTGTCCCTAAACACCAGCCACAGCCAGTCAGCCCTACTAAAAACCTCCAGTATGTTGGTGGTCTCTACATCACTTTAAGACAGAACAAGATTGTGGCTGCCTCAGCATGTAGTTTCTTTCACGTCACCAGGGCCCACCCTAGGCAGCATCAGCATCTGCCATGACACCCCTCACAAGGGGGTGGGAAGCTGCCTTTGCACACAATCTCCTACAAGCTTTTGGCTTCCCATGAGCTAACACCACCCATGGACCTCAACTATTCTAAAGTGCTGCCTCTCTCAGAAATGTTCGGGGGGGGGGGGGGTCTGCCTGGCTCCCTGGGAAGACCCTGGCTAGGAAGAGGGAAATGTAACACAGCCAGATAAGTAGAATACCCCTCAAGCTCCACCTAGTATTGTCCCTGGGCAAAGCTCTCAGCCTGTCCTTTCCAAGCTGTGAAGTGGAACAGAAAGGGCCATACCTAGGCATTCTGGTACCATTGGCTGATTGGAGGAACTATCCACTCCCTCTCATTGGACTGAGTTTTGCTATTATTCCTAAAGTAGGGGACTTTGGTCTGATTTGGTCAACAGACTGAACAATATTTTCCAAGAGCCTGACACATGCACTGCAGTATAGCCAAGGACCTGTCCCAGTGCGTAATAAGAACAAACAGATATAACACATAACTGGCAGCTTAGGTTAGGAAAACAATGGGTGTGTCTCAGAGAACACACCGTGGACGAACAACAGTAGGCGCTGAGGCCCTAGGGGAGGACAAGCTGGCATGTGGCCTGCAGCAGCATAGCTGTCAACATGCACAAGGGCAGTCCAGAGTTTAAAGAACCAAGGGAGACTTCTCTATACTGGACTGGTCACCACTCCACTCAGATAACCCTCTGAGGATTTCTGAGATCACCCTTGGCCCGGTGACTAGCTCTGTCCAAAGTCACCCCAAGAGCTCACCGACCAGGCCAGCCCCTCTACCTCTGTGTGTGTTAAACAGGAGGGACGTTCACTAGCTAGAGTCTGTCCTGGCTCTTCTGACATGATGTCTGAGTTGTAACCTCCTGCTCTCCCATGTCTTTAGGGACTGGTTGAAAGGCCACTATTTCTAACACTTTCCCTAACTCCAGGCAGACCAATCCCTATCTCTCGTGTGTAATCCTTTAAGCCTGTAATCCATTCTGTGCCCTTAAGTAGATCTTATCTGTAGCTGGCTGGATTGTTCCTGAACATTCACCTTAACCCACCAGGTGTGCCCGTGGAAGCAGGATATAATGGTGAACAGGCCACTTGACATTTCTGTGTCTGCCTCCTCCTCTGTGAAATGGACCACCACTGAACCAGCTCACAGAGTGCGATGAGTAAATGGAGCAACAATATGCATAGTGCTTTTCTGTAGGAAATTATGTGACCCACCAGTTGTTCTTATATCATTTCTGCCTCGGATCAAACATCTCTTCAAGGTTTTTTTTTTTCTGACTGTATTTGATGTGTGATCCTTCCTGACATCCTGTTTATTTCATTTGGTGCTTAGCGAAAGTAACACAAAAGCTGCTGTTACCTCACCAAGTCTTGAGCTTCCTCAAGAACAGTGATGCCCCGAGCTAGCATCCCTCACAACAAAACTCACACTGAAACAAAAACCCTACAGTGGCGGTGGTAAGAAGTTGTTGGGTCTTGAGGGTCTGGAGGGATGGCTTAGCAATTATGAGTAATGGTTGCTCTTCTGGAGGATCCAGGTTCGGTTCCCAGTACCTATATGGTGGCTCACAACCAGATATAACTCTGGTTCTAGGGGCTCTCTAACATCTTGCCCTCTGAGACCACACACACGGTACACAAACAAACACACAAGCAAAACACACACACACACAAAAATAGAAATATCTTTAAATAAAAAGTGGGGTCTTTAGGGAAGTAATTTAGTCATGAGGTCTCTGAATTTGTGCTTATAAAAGGTTGGGAGGGGGCTGGAGAGATGACTCAGAGGTTAAGAGCACTGACTGTTCTTCCAGAGGTCCTGAGTTCAATTCCCAGCAACCACATGGTGGCTCACAACCATCTATGATGACATCTGGTACCCTCTTCTGTATACTATAAATACAATAAATAAATCTTTTTTTTTTTTAAAAAAAAGGGGGGGGTTGGGAAAAGTAACTTATGGGGAAAGGGTTTATTTTAGCTCACAATTCCAGGTTACATCATCATTTCTGGGAAGTCATAGTAGGAGACAGCCAAAATCAGAAGCAGATAGCAAGAATACATGCATGCCTCTGTGGAGTCCCCTTCAACCTTTTGATTAGTCTGGGGCCCAGCCCAGGAAACAGAACTGCCCACATTTAGGGTGAGTCTCCTCAGTTCAATTAACCCATTAAGAAAACCCCCTCACAGGCAGATCAACAGGCCAATGTGGCCTAGACAATTCCTTAGTAAGACTCCTTTCCCACATGATTACAGACTATATCAGGTTGACAATTAAGACTAAAAGTTAGAGACTAAAAGTCAGCAGTTAAAAATCTCAGATGCTTTTGCAAAGGACCTGGGCACAGTTCAGCTCCAAGCACATACACGGTGGCTTCTAGCTGCCTGTAGCTCCAGATCAAGGGGTTCTGACATCTAGCCTCAGGGCACCTGCATGGACAGTATAAGAGAAGGCATGGCCCAAGTAATTAGAACCAGAGAGCAGGACACAGAGTAAGGAGGGATCTCCAAGAAAGGAAGCAAGGAAGGACGGGAAGGAGGGAGAGAGGAAACAAGCTAACAGTCATAGGTCTTTTTCTTTTTAACCTGATATTCTGCTGTCCAATGACATAGTATTACTTCCTTTTCCTCTTTTCCTGTCCTGTGGGCATATCTAGAGAGTTGTCTGTCTATACAGAACAGATGGATCCTGTACTGAACTTAGCAGCACCCTCATCTTAGAATTCTCAGAACCATGAGAAAATAAATTTCTATTCTTTATAAATAATCCAGTTGTGCAAATGGACTAAGACATCAGGAAACTTGCTGGTCTTGTTTGCTGTTTCCTTGCCTGGTATCTAATGCTTAGTAAGCAACCCATTATTATACTTGAGGCTGGTGGTGTATCACTGTAAAGAGACCTACGTTCAATCCCCAATGCTACAAATTAAAAAAGAAGAAATGATGAGCTGTATGATCGCCTCTGAGCAAACCAAGGTGATGTAAGGCTCAGTCTCCAGGGACTTATATTCTAAAAACAGTTCTCCCACAATAAGCGAGTGGAACACTCTCTGCAGGGTGTGGTGTTATCACGATGAGTGTCTTCCCTTTCTAGAATCCTCACTGAGGCTCTAAATGGCCTTTTGCTCTGACAATCACTACCATTGATCTGGAAGGTTGCTGTCTCATTTCTGGCGCCCAGATGCTCTGTTCTCAACCCCGACAACATGCTCATAGAGGGGGCCTCTGCTTTCTCCCTGGCCACTGAGGGTAATTCTGTAATAGGCAGGTAGGGCCAAGGTTGCATTTGTGTCTTCCCAGCCTTAACCCACAGCTGGCATTCATACATGCGGTTGAATAGGTTTGTTTGTTTGTTTTAAGCTCTACTCCTTGAAATGCTTACTTGTCACTGCAGTGTCCGTTAGTTCCAGGCTTCCAGTCACCACCTTCTGTTGGAGACTCCCTCCTTACTCTGTGGCCTGGACTCTGGTCCTAATTACTTGGGCCATACCTCCTCTTATACTGTTACAAAATGTGGGATAGGGCAGTTGTTCTTCGAGGTGCTAAGAGACTCAATGGTCTCTCTTCTGTCAGCCTTAGAACCTCTAGATCCTGAGGCCTCACAGGGCAAACATTCGTGCTTACCTATCCTGATCTTGGCACAGGCAAGATGTTTTCTGGGGGTAGGTGATAAGTGTAGGAGAGGCCTTGCTATTTGTCCAGATATCAGCTTTAGCATTTATAGCTCAAAATTGATGCTGATATTGATGCCTGAAGCCAAGACATGACCCTGCCTGAGAGCTAGGGTCTGCTTTGGTTGTGGCCTGGCCTCCGTTGTCTGGTTGCTACCAAAGAAAGGCAATCAACTCTCCCTGGACACTTTAGCCCTCTCAGCCTCAGCCTGCTCACCTCAAAAAAGTACAAGTAACAGCAGTAGCCTATTTCACTGGGATTTATGAAAATTAATTCTACTGCCTATAAACACTTCACCACTCTATCTATCTCTTAGTGACCTACACAGGAGAGCCATTATCTGCTGAGGCTAAAAAGGAAATTGGTCCTGTCAAAGTTCACAGAGATAGATAACTGGAGATGTAAAAATGTAAATCCCAGTGTACCTCCAAGCCCTGCCCTGGGTGACAACCAGAAGGAACCACTCTCTGAATTTGATGTTACTCCCTGACACTAAACCCCTTGGCCCCCCTCCCATGAGATGGCTCCTCGCCATAACATTTTATTAATATCAACTCTTGGACCTTAAAGCTGAGCTCCACCATGACTTCGAGCTTCCCCCACTTCTTGAGCAAGCAAAGGGGCTCAGCGCCGCGTTTGGGAAGCCAGAGAAAAAGCCCTTCACTTTGGTGAGGGCTCTCTCAGGCTGCTCTTTCCTCCTTCACAGTCCCAGGCTTTCCAAAGTTCCCCCCTGGGGAACAGAATCATGCAACGTGGTTCAAGCAGGACTATTCCTTTGCCCCTTGGACTTATCCACTTGCCTGCTCCCAGAACTACCCAAGCTTCCAGCCCCGGGAAACTCAGAAACTATCAAAAGTGGAGGACAGGAGATGGGAAGGAATATCCACCTAGCTAAGGTCTATTAGAAGCTCCTGTCTGGGCTGAGGCCGCAGACAGCCCAAGGTCGCGCGGCCAGACCCTGCCCAGCTCTAGGGTGGAGTCCCCCTCGGTATCCCCGGTGAGGGCAAGGCCCTTTGAGAGGCACTGACCGGGCTCGAGCGGCTGCCCCGCTGCCTCTGCCTCCGTCCTCATGACCCGGGTGGCGCAGGGCTCCCATGGCCCCGGCCTGGAGCTGACTGCAGCTGCGACTTCTGCTGGGCAGGGAGCGCGGCCAGCGCGGGTAGAGCTTCTCAGCAGCCGCCTCCGCGGTTCAGAGGCGGGTGGGCGGGGACTAGAGCACCTCAAGCCACGCCCCGTCCCTTCCAGGTCTGGGACCTGGAAACCCGCCTTTCCCTAGGCCACGCCTCTTCCCTTCCACCCACTGCTCTGCCATAACGAGCCACCCGCAGATCCTTCCCTTGTCCGGAAGCCCCGCCCCCAAGGCCGTTCCTTAGCGACGCTGGCTGCACACAATCTCCCTCCGCTTGCTCCTTTGCAGCTTCAGGTGCTAGGTCTGGCCGCTCGCCATTGCCTCGTCGAAACTCCAGGGAATCTGACTCCCTGGCAGGTCTAATCTATGCAGTGAATAATGACAGTTCCCCCAAACTCTGTGCGCCCCCTTAACCTGATGGCTACCAGAACCAAAGCTTAAATTCCTAAATCCAAACTTCACTTCCTGTTGCCCCAAAGCACTGAACTAAAGCCTAGACCCCCGCCCAATCTGGAGTATTTTGTAAGGGTGATCTCCATGTTCCTTTTTGGGCTCGAGGATTGATGTTTCCGGTGATCCCCGGCCCTCTCCAGTGCCGGAACAATAGTGCTAGAGCCCTTGTTTCCCAGCCGGCGGATTGAGGAGAAAGAGTAAGTAAGCGTATTTTCACCGCTGGGGAAAGGAAAAGGAAGAGAGTCCTGCGCACGGCATTCTGGGAGCGCGTGGTATTCTGGGTACCCGGGGCCCGCCATTCACTAGCTTCACGCCTTCGCTTTCTTACGTTTGTTCCAGAACCGAAAAGGAGCCTGCAGTTACTTGGTGAGTAGAGGCGGCGAATCTGTAAGAAATGGCCGAGGCCCCTGAGAAGGTTAGGGGCAGAAAGGGACTCTGAGGAGGAGCTCAGCGGGCCGTGGTGGAAGACAAGAAGCCCGGGCCGATCCAAACACTGTCTCACTAGCGCCTGGAACAGTTACTAATTTATGCCTAGTCTGCACGTTCTGTGGCTTTCCGGGTCACAGATTTTCGAGGTTTGCAAGCGATATTTCTTACGAATGATCTTTTTTGGGTCATTTTCAACGTCCTTTGCTTTCCTGCCTCCACACTCATTCCGACATGGTCCTCTCATGCTTTCTACGCTGCTGCAGAAACTCTGTGTTCGATCCATTTTGTAGATGGCTGAGTTTGGTTTTTGGGTTTTTTTTTTTTTTGAGCGTTGGGCTATAATCTTGCTGTGATAACTACCGTTTTCTCCATAAAATCAACACTCCTAAAGTTGAAAGCCGTAGTTCTTATCCAAGAGAGACAGCGTTTAGCATCCATAGTTTTCTCATGAACATAGGTGATGTGCGTCTCAGAATTATAAAATAGTTTCTGCCGTTTACCCTGATTGTTCTCATGATGGGCATTTTCTATTATAGCATGTATCACTTTGTGAGCTGAGTGCCTTGATACTTTTTCCTCACCTTTAGTGAGGATTCAGGCTGAATTGAAAGCACAACCTCCTCTCATAGATTTGTCTGGGTTTGGGTCTATATCTACTGTAAGGTACTACAGAGTCTTTAGCCAAATATGGTTGCTGAGCACTTGGAATACTACTCATGTCGCTGGGGGACTTTTTTTTTGTTTGGGTAACTACATGTAAGCAGTGATTATATACACATCAAGTTTGTATCAGTTGTTTTGGTGACTACAAAGGGACGGGTGTTTGGGAATAGAAAGGAAACACTTCATTCCCACTAGCTTACCATCCTTCCCCACTTAATATCTTTCGTGTACTTGCCATGGTGGTTCCCTCAAACCAAGATTCAGACTCTACACAGAAAATGTAGCTGATATATTTGCAAAGCTTGTAGGATGCCAGTACTTCTTAAGCTCTGAAAGATAACTGTTGTCTTTCTCACTGTAGCACAAAAAGAGTTCTTCCAAGATGTCTATCGGTGTGCCGATTAAAGTCTTGCATGAGGCTGAGGGCCACATTGTGACATGTGAGACCAACACTGGTGAAGTATATCGAGGGAAGCTCATTGAAGCAGAAGACAACATGAACTGCCAGGTATCTTACTTTGCACCTGGGGCTGTGAGGGAACTGTGGCTTCTATCCTGGGGGATAAAAAGACCCTTGGGGGACGTCACTTGGCAGCCTCATAACCATATTATCAGATATATCCCAGCACTTGGGAGGCTGAGGTGGATCAAGAGTTCAGGTTCCTGTTTCTGAAGCAGCAAGTTATATTTAACTTTGTTTTCTCCCGTTTGAAAGAAGTGGTGCTCCTTCATAAGGGTCAGGTTTAAAAGCTAGTATGCATTTTTTATCACAGTCTATAATTTGCAGGATCTAGTGCTCATACATTATGTACTTTTTTTCTTGCAGAAAGTCTCAAGTGATACAACTACCAAGCTGTGGTTTGGGGTTTTGTTTTTGTATTAGTTAAGAACTTGAGCTTTGGAATCAGAAGTTTGAGTCAAATCATAATTAATGACCTTGGGTATCTTAATCACTTGTTCTTTCCTCTACAAACTGAAGATGGGGCTATTTTGGATCTTCTGCTGTAAATGTCAAGACAGTAAAATACACAAGAGACTTACTAGGGAAGTGGCAGTGAAGGATACCAGTGAGAGAGGGTAATTAGTGACGGTTCTTATGGCTGTGGTCAGGTGCTTGGCCACAGCAACTTAAGGAAGGAAGGGTAAGGAAGGGTTTGTTTTGACTCACAATTTGAGGTTGTAGTCTATTGCTGAGGAAGTCACGGTGGCAAGGATTTGAGAAGGCAGCTGGTCACATTGAATCTGCAGTTAGGAAACAGATGAGTGCCTGTGCTTAGCCCTGTTTCTACTTTTTAGTCACAGTCTGTTGGGTCACCTCAGCCTAATGTAGATAATCCCTCACAGGCATGCTTGCCCCTTCAGTCAATCTGAACCCGTGGAGTTGATGCTATTAACCATAATAATAGCAGAGGGGTTTTCAATCCAGGGAAAGGAGGGCAGATTGAGCAAAAAGCCTCAGTTTGCAGCTTAGTGCTGAGGGAGCTTTGTCTAAGTAAGAAGAGGAGTCAGAGGCAGAAGTGGATTGGCTCTGATGTTTCTGGTTTGGTCAGTCACTGGCAGCCTGTGGGGTGGGTGAGTGCCATGGTGGATCTACAGAGTGACAACTGGAGGCTGTCAGCTCAATACACTCTTCCCAGCCTGTTGTCTTCTGAAGTGGGTGAAAGGTAGTATTCGTAACTGCTCAGGGACTAATGCCCATACCTTGGAGTTGTAGCAGAGATCAGATGTCTTGTGTTTGCAGGGGCCAGCTCAGTGCTTTGCATGTTATAACTGTTAGAATATACTGTGCCTGTTACTGTGTTCCATTTGATAAAAGTAAAGGTTGGAGAGGTAAAGTGCCTTGTTTAGGGTCACACCTGTGGGTCAGGTGGCCGAACTATTGCCTTTAGGGTGCGTGTGAATTAATTTCTGTGGTTGTGATAACACACCATCAGGAGTTTAATTTGACTCATAGTTCCTGAGGGAGACTCCATCATGGCAGGAGAAATGGTAACAGCAAGAAGCTAAGCACTTACATTTTCAGTGGGAATCATGAAGCAGTGAGCAGCCTGGGAGTGTTGGAGGATGTTAATCTTCTCAAAGCCTGCCTGCCCCCAGTGACATTTTCCTTCAGTAAGGCTGCATCCCCAACCCCACCCCCCAAGAAAACAATCCACCATCAACTGGAGGCCAGGTGTGCAAATACCTGCAACTGTGAAGGATACTTTTCGTTTAAACTGCTATAATTTTATGGGTTAGTTTTTTGTCAGTTTGATGAAAGCTGGAGTCATCTTGGAAAAGGGAACCTCAGTTGTAAAAATGCCTCCATCAGATTATCCTATAGGCAAATATGGGGCATTTTCTTGTTTAGTGATTGTTGTGAAAGGGCTTAGCCTATTATGTATGGGCAATGCTACTCTTTGAAAGTTGTTCTGGGAGGTATAAGAAGGTAGTTGAAGGCTGAGTATGGTGATGCATACCTTTAATCCCAGCACTTGGGAGGCAGAAGCAGGGGACAACCAGGGCTACATAGAAAGACTGTCTCAAAAAACGACAGCAACAAAAAGTTGTGTGCCTGCATGTGTATAGAAGGAAAGGTAGCTGAGCATGAGCTTTAAGATTAAGTTTTGAGTTTCCAGAACTCTGGTCCTCTGAAAGAGTCTGAAGTGCTGTTAAGTGCTGGGTCCTTCCTCAACCTTTTAAAAAATAAAAAATTATTTTATTTTGTGAGGTGGGAGCATTTCACTTTTTTATCTCTTCAAAGCCAAGGCTATCCTTAAATGTACTGACTTCACTTCCCAGGGGTTTTTTGACTATGATTGTGTACCACCATGACCAGCTTCATAATTTTTACTGTATATTCTAAACCGTATTCTAAGATGATAATACAAGGACATTGTATACATTTTTTATGAAGGAAGGTTTTATATGTATCTTTTTGCCAGTATGGTAGCTTGAATGTAATTCATCCCCATAATCCTATAGGGAGTGGCACTATTAGGAGGTGTGACTTTGTGTGAATATGGCCTTGTTGAAAGTGTGTCACTATGGTATGGGCTTTGAGGTTTCCTATGCTCAGGATACTGTCCAGTGTCTCAGCCTACTTCCTGTTGCCTACAAGATGTCTCTCCTGTACCATGTCTGCCTGCATGCCACCAGGCTCCCCACCATGGTGATAATAAACTGAACTTCTGAAACTATAGGCAAGCCACCCCAGTTAAAAGTTGCTGTGGTCATGATGTCTCTTCACAGCAGTAGAAATTCTAACTAAGACATATGTTATTATTTCTGTCTCAATTAAAAGTGAATATAAGTCATAAAATGGATGATGCAGAGGAAAGGTGTATGTTTGTGTGGGACATTTAACATACAGAAATGATGACCTTATTGATAATGTACAGATTATTACTTATAGATTGCATTAAGCCCACCATTGACAACAAAGTTAGGCTGTGGAGGGAGTCTTGGCTGGGCTGCCAGTATATTCTTTCTGGAAGTGACTTTTCAGTCAGTCTTTTGATACAGCAATTTTACCTCCAGTTCAAAATGATAGAGTTATGTGTCCCTTTCAGTGTTGTGTTTTATAAGGAAACCTCTGAAAACCAGTTTTGCTGTTAATGGAGCTAAATGAATTATAATTAAATTCACAAAATAGCATATATACCATCCCCACATCCCAAGTGCTGAGATTACAGGTGTTTTCTAACATGTCTGTTTTTTTTTGTTATTTATAGAATATTTTATTAGTTTCTATAATCAAATCTATATAGATAAGACCTTACATGGTTAATGCGGTATGTTACCCTTATAAAAATAGAGAAAAATTACATTTAACATTTCTAGACACGTGTGGCTTTTAACACATTAAACTGGGATATTTTTCCAAAATTGACAGAGCAACTAAGGTTTCTAAAGATCAAATTTTATTCATATTTATTTTTTTTTAAATATCAGTACATTCATGAAGCCACAGTTTTTCTAGGTCTTGTAGTTCTCTGAACAAAGTTCTGGAGACATGTGGCTGGCTTTGTGTGGTACTAGAAATCAAACCTAGGACTTCACTCATGCTAAGCAAGTTCTCTACCAGCTTATGTAGTTAGTTTTTTTATTAGTATTTTTCTCAGAGGCTGAGGCAGGAGGATTATTTGAGGTTACTCTAGGCATCATAATTAGACTCTAGTTTTAAAAGCAGTAACTTGAAAAAAAAATGATGAGCATGTGTTTTGGTTGTTGTCATAATGCCAGTAAATAAAATTTGAAAATAACAGGCAAACCTATTTCATCAAGAGATACAATTCTTAGAAATTTAAGTGGAAGAAGTGGTAGAGTACGTGAGCTCTTCAGAAGCTGAAATGGTGCTTTGGGGACCACAAGGTCACTGTTTGATCTGTATGCTTGGCTGTGACAAACCCTCTGTAGATAAATAATCTGCGTGGAGTTGTTACCTTACAAAAATTATAGCCTACAAGAAACTTACATAGGGTTGGGTCAGTTTGAAAAGGCAAAACACTGCATGTAACTAACACCAGGAAGGTTGGTTTGAGATTTCTCAATATGCAGTGTTGTTTTTTCAAGACAGGATTTCTCTGTGTACCTCTGGCTGTCCTGGAACTGACTCTGAAGACAAGGCTTGCTTCAAACTCACAGAGATCTGCCTCTCTTTGTCTCAGTGAATACTGAGATTAAAGGCATACGCCACCATCGCCCCGCTGGCAATATGGATTCTGAGGCAAGGGTTTCACTGTGTGATCCAGGCCAGCCTGAAACTTAGAATCGTCTTGCCTCAGCTTTCCAGTGAGTGGATCGTATGTGTAAAGTTATTCTTAAGTGTTTTAGCGTGTTGGCAGTCCTGGTAGTTGTGGCCATACAGGAAAGGAAGACCCACCTCTGAGACTTAGTGTCCTCTGTGCCCTCACATAGAATGACACTGCATGAGAGCTCATCTCCCCACATGCTAAGAAAGAAGTCAGTGTGCAGCATTGATCAGTTGGGTGTTCCCTTATTTAACTGTTCTGATGCTATGGAGGGAGTACAGGCAATCACTGCTTGAGGTCTTAGTCCTCTCTTTAAACAGCAGTGAAAGCCCCAGTCTGTTTTAACCTGTGTTTCTGACTGACTGGATATAAGTTGGTGTTCCTACTGTCCCTTTTTAGGTTTGATCAACCTTTGTGTAAGCAGCTCACAGAGTTCAGGGAAATGCATTTACAGGTTTATTGTAGAGGGTAAGATAAAGGATGCTGCAGATGTGTCAAGCAAGGTCTGGAGACAGGGACTCCATTTTCCTGCAGCTTCATAGTGCACCACCCTCAGGAACCACTAGTTCAGCTGTCTAGAAGTTTCCAAAGCTGTGCCTTCGGGCTTCTTGGAAACTTGGCTAAAGCAGACAGGACTAAAATATGGATAGCTATGTATGGCAACTGCCAACAGGCTACTAGGAATAGAACCCAGGGCCTTGCACATGGTAGGCAAATGATCTACTACTGAACTCCAGCCCAGGTTTTACTCTTTCCGAGTGAAGGTTGTGGGAATTTACTTACAGACTACTCCAGAACAGAAAAGAAAGATTAGATTTAGTTTTTCTACCATCCTGAAGGAAGAGAAATTCTAGCTTTGTGGGCTGTCTTAAAAAATGACTTATGAGACCAGAACCATGGACAAATACAATTTTATACTCTCCAGTATTACTTCACAATCCTGTATCATGTTTTCTCCATCTTGGGCCAAAGATATCATTTCAGTTGAATAAGTATTGTGGCTGTTTAGGAAAACCACAAACTATGTTCCTGCCTGACGTAAAGTAAAACCTAAGGGGTTGTACCTGAAGAAATGGCTCATCAGTTAAGAACACTTGGCTTTCCAGAGGGCCAGGCTTGGGTTCCTAGCACTCGGGGTCTTAACCCTACTGCCCTTGACTTCTGCAGTCACCCACATAAGACACTTGAATAAAATAATTCTTTTACGTATTTTTAAAATGTAATTAAGATAAACCTATTGCTTAAAAGATGATGTATTTGCCTTTATGATACAAACACAGGGCCCTCCTTGGGACCATACTACGGTTTGTTTAGTAGCAGGATGGGAATGCATTGGAGCAGTAACTGTTTGGTGTTGGGTATTTGTCAGGTGACCCATCATAAGACATTAGTAGAAGCACCTAGTTTAAGTCGTGTTGGGCCATTGTGACAGCCTCATGGAGATACTAAAGGTCATAACTCAGATTAGCTAGACATCCCCAGGTTTGTTATGTCTTAGGTAACTGAGACAACATTTAGACATATTTTGCCTTGTTTAATTTGGTTTTTAACAGTTCCAGAAAGGTGAGCTGTTAATTCTTTCAGGTAGGGAGTGACACATGAGGGCAATGTAATTTTAGGCAGAAGGATGGGGTGAGAAAAAGTGTGGACCTTCAAAGGACATAACTGCCTCTGACAGGTTGGGCTGTCTCCCATTGATTTTTATGGTATAAAGTCAGTTACCTGGGGTCATTCCATCATCTGCTTGCTGTCTATATTCATGCTCAGGTGTATTGTATTTCCTCTAATAGCAGGGAGAGGGAACTAGGGCTCAGAAAATTCTGAAGATGTGCTCAGGGTTACACCTCTACAAGATGTCAAAGTTTGATCTCACTGAGATTCTCAGACATTGATGTCCTCTACTGAGTCACAAGTGTGTCTGAAATTGAGGTTGTATGGGATACAGATTCTTCAATTGGGTAAGCTAATCATAACTACCTATTCTGGTACTAATCCAGGGAAGTGTGGCAAGGACTTAGGAACTGTGAGATTTTAAGGAAATGACGATGGGAAACTGGGGCCCTCTTGAATGTAGAACAGAACAGTGGTTTGAAGTCCTAGAAACCGTTCCTGTTGTTCAGATAAAGCAGGGACAGCCACAGAACATTGATGTGTTTTAGTTTTGCTTTTTACTGTTGGTATTCAAGCAGAGAGACTACCTGGCCATTTAGAAAGAGCAAGGGAGTGTAAGACAGCAACATTTATTTATAGAAGACAGAGCCTTGGAGATGATCGATAAGCAAATTAACCTAGTCTTAGAAAGAGCAAGGGAGTGTAAGACAGCAACATTTATTTATAGAAGACAGAGCCTTGGAGATGATCGATAAGCAAATTAACCTAGTCTTAGAAAGACAGCTTTTTCTCTCATTTGTAGTTCCTAAATTTTGTAGTCACGTAAAATCATGTATGTATATGGTCATAAAGTAAGAAAGACTATCACCGTCACTCACAGACCACCCAGGAGGCATCTGAGCCCTGTGCTTCCAGCCTGACCTGCATATGACTTGGTTTTTGTTTGACTGAAATCTGTAGAAGTGCTGATATTTCACCAGCTTTTTCTGGCTTTTTTTTTTTTAAATTTATTTTTTCTGTGTATGGGTATTTTTGCGCACGTGTGTGTGTGTGTGTGTGTGTGTGTTGTATCATGTATGTGTGTGCCTATTGCCATGGGTCACCTGCAGCTGGAATAACAGACAGTTGTGGATTGCCATGTGGATGCTAGTGTGGTAATATATTTTATATTAATAAAATAATTTCATTAATATAAATTAAATGTAAAATATATCACCACATGCTAGGAATTGAGCCCAGGTCCTCTAGAGACGCACTAAGTACTCTTGACTGCCGAACCATTTCTCCAACCCCTTGTCTGGCTTTTTTATGCTGGTGTTAGGTTTTTGTTTTTCCTTGGCTTTGTGTGCTTCAATGCTAGGACCCTTACAAGTAAGCTGGTGATTCCCTTCCAGATGTCCAACATCACAGTCACCTACAGAGATGGCCGAGTGGCACAGCTGGAACAGGTATATATACGTGGCAGCAAGATCCGATTTCTGATTTTACCTGACATGCTGAAAAATGCACCCATGTTAAAGAGCATGAAGAATAAGAACCAAGGCTCAGGGGCTGGCCGAGGGAAAGCTGCTATCCTGAAGGCCCAAGGTATGTGCTTCTTTCTTTTAGGGAAAAGCCCTATTGTTATTACATGGGGGAGGGGTGGATCTGACCATACTGCTCTCTAAATATGCTACCCTGTCCTGTCCTCACCCCAAGCTTGAGAAATCCGTGGTAATAGATAGGGTCCTTTCCTGTTATCGTTCTTGCCTTATTTCATCCTATTTTGGAGTTTAGTAAAATCCCAAATCTTTCCTTGGAAGAAAGAAAAAATACAGATTCCTTAGGCAATGGTGGTGACTCACACTTAAAATCCCAGTACTCAGGGGGCTGGAGAGATGGCTCAGCGGTTAAGAGCACCGTCTGCTCTTCCAGAGGACCCGGGTTCGATTCCCAGCACCCACATGGCAGCTCACAACTGTCTGTAGTTCCAGTTCCAGGCAAACACCAAGGCAAAATAAATAAATAAATAAATAAATTAAGTTTAAAAAACAAAACAAACAAACAAAAAAAAACCCAGTACTCCAGAGGCTGAGGTAGAAGAGGTCAGCCTGAGCTACATAGCAAGACCCTGGGAGAGATGGGCCCAGAGAACCAACTCTGTCTTAAGTAAAACAGTCTCTTGTAGTGAAGGTCCTTCCCTTTCAGACATACTCTCCAAGAGGGCTGGGCAGTTTGCTGTAGTTTAGTGAGGGTATAGCCAAAAACAGTACGGTGGTAGCATTTCTAGAAGTGTATGTGATTTCTTCCCCCCTAGTTGCACCAAAGAAAGAGTTCTACTCAGGTCTGTCTTGATGAACCAGTGAGCTTATAGGGTTACTTAGGATCATGGCTGACAGTTCATCTAAGACAGGTTTTGTCTGTGTAGCCTTGGCTGTCCTGTAGACCAGGCTGACCTCAAACTCACAGAGACCTACCCGCTTCTACCTCTCTAGTGCTGGGATTAAAGACGTGCACCACCGCTGCCTGGCTCTTTTTTGTTAACTTTCAAAGTTTCATGAACTAGCTTTTTTGTGGGGTAGGAGCTAAGAGGACAGCTGATCAGAGTCAGTTCTCCCCTCCACCATAAGGTTTGCGGAACTGAACTTAGGTCAGCAGGGTTGGCATCCTTTGTTTTACATTTTCCTAAACTTGACACTAAATCCCTCCTTTGGCACATAGCTGCATAACCTCGCTGTCCCCCAGTGACTGCTTAGCTGCTCTTGGAGGCTAGCCCAATTATAGTTTACATTTGGGTCCCTGAAAAGTTCTGCCAGTTATTAGGTACAAAAGCATAAACCTAAGAAAATTCATTGGTGTTTGGAAAAAGATTTGCTGTCATGAAAGGTCTTGAGCCCTCCATCAGTATCTTTAGCAGCATATTTACATGGTTTATTTATATGTGAGGTAGCTCCAGTGTTTGAAGATAGAATAATTTGATTGGGGGGGTATTTTAAGACTTCTAAAAAAGCTGATAAAATCTTGGGGCCATCAATGGCTTGGTAGTAAAGGTGGTTGTCACATAAACCTGACAAAAGTTGTCCTCTGACCTCAACATGCACAGATAGATAGATAGATAGATAGATAGATAGATAGATAGATAGATAGATAGATAAAGAAAGTCTGGGAGTTTTTTTTTTTTTCCTTTGCCTCCAAGAGGGCCCTTGCTGTCATAGTGACATTAGCTGTCCCATCTTTGACAGTCAAATTGTTGTGCACTTCAGGCAGCAAGTTTTCCCAGCCCTGCTGACTACTGCCTGAGCCACCTGTGCCTTCCCAGCCCCTGGCTGTGGTCCCTATCAGCAGGTGCATAGGCTCCCTTGGGACTTCTCCAGGTTCCTAAGCACATCAGGTCACAGAGTGGTAGTCTTGTGCCTTTTTGTAGGTAATGTTATTTTGTTTTTGTTATTATGCATTTTTTTTTTTTTTTAATGCAGAAAAACTCAAAGAATAGTAGAAGCCCTTACCCAGAATTAACAGATGCTGGCACTACTATGTGTGTTTGAGAATTTCAGAAGTGAGTTGAGGGCCAGGGTAGCATAGATCAGTGGCTAAACAGCCTGCCACACAGTAGGAGTGCCTGAGTTCAGTCCTGCATGGTGGCTCCTGCTTATAATCCCAGCACTGAAAAGAATAAGATGCGGCGTCCCTGGACATTCTAGCCTGCCAGTCCAGCCTACTTGGCAGGCTCCAGGCCAGTGACCTTGTCTCGAGAAACAAAGTAGTGAATGGTATGTGAGGAACAGCACTTGAGGTTTTCCCTTGTCTTCTGTGTGCTCACACACACACACAGGTACATGCCCCTCTCTTGCTCTACACAAAGTGAATAGAATGCATCTCTAGTGGCCTATTAGTTTGTCCTAGGCCAGCCCTGAGAATTTATCTTTTCTATTGTACTCAGACTGTCAGCAGTACCTTCTACACTGATACCAGGAATTGGTGCTAATTTCTTTTTCCTTCCCCCTCACCATATGACAGGTAGTGGTTCAGGGTAGTGTTGCTCCGGATGGCTTTTCAGGCCCCTTCCTGAGCTGATGCCCAGGCTCTAGGTTGTCATGAGCATTCCAGTCACTCTGACCTCTTCTTCCTTTCAGTGGCTGCAAGAGGGAGAGGACGTGGAATGGGCCGTGGGAACATCTTCCAGAAGCGAAGATAACTTTCTCTGTGAAAGAGAACTTTGGCCTTTTTTCCCCTTAGGGTATTGGAGATTTGGGGGGGAGGGATACATGTGTGTTTGTTGTAGGTTTTCTTTTCATATTTCTCTTTGTATCAGAGAAACTGTTAAGCTTAATAAAATTGGTTGTTTTGTTTATGTGAGGGTTTGTTTTGTTTTTAGGGGAATAAGTTGTTTGTTTTGTGGTTTATGTGAGGGTTTATTTTGTTTTTAGGGAAATAAGAACTGTGTATTCATTCTGTAGTTTGCTTTGGCAGCAGGTTAAAATCTGACACCCTTGGTTGGGTGCTGGGAGAATGCCAGTACTTTTCAAATAGCAGTTATTGATAAGAGTTCAGATTTTAGTCAGCCAAGAGAAGGCTAACTCAGGAAAGCCCCAGGAACTGTGTTACCTTTGACATGTGCACTCAATGTGGTACCCTCAACCTGAGCTGCGAAGATGTCTCAGACTCTGGTGGGTATCCTATTTATCCCAGCCTCTCAGTGTTTGAGGACGGTCTGATACTGAAAAATAATCCAGAGGCTCCTGGAGGCCCTATCTGTGGTTACTCTGCCGGCTCCACACAGTGTATTTAGCATCTCGACATTGATTAGTATATTAACTATTAACATGAGAGGGATAACCAGGAAGGGCAAGATAGGCAAAGTGTTTAACATAAACACAGATTAGGTAAACAGCCTGAATCATTAAACTGTTAGAAAGCAAGTGTTGCCAAGGGTTTGCTCTGCGGTGAGCTATAACAGAAACCCTCAGTTTCATGTCAACTTTAATAATTACTTGTTGCTCCACCACCGGGATATATTGGCTCTCCTCCGGAATAAGCTTGCAGCATTAGCAGGCAAATTCCACCCAGTAAGCCATCATGATGAGCGTAGTCACTAGCTGCTTATGTAGGGAAATATTAACATTTTTACATGCCAGCAGCAATGCCTTCTACCCTCAGCCATAACTGAGTTGTAAAAGGGGGGTAGGGTAGAGGGGGCAGTTGAGATGGGCTCCTTCTGTGTAGTCCTTCCAGCTAAGTGGTCCTACTTGCTGCATAGAGCAGTTAGCCTCAAATTCAGACATGCTCTTACATCTGCTTCCTGAGTGCTGTGACTAAAGGTGTGTGCCACCATGTCCAGCTAAATGCAAACCCTTAAGTCTATCCTAGTCTTTATCTCTGTAGAACTCAATGCAGGAGGGACAGAGTGAATCTTCATTTCTAACAGGATCCCTACTTGGTGTTGGAAACCACTTTCAGGTTGGGCATGCTGGTATACAACCCTAACACTCCAGGCAGAGGCAGATGGATGTCTGTGAGTTCAGGGCTCGCTACTTAGTTCCTGGCCTGTCTGGGTTAGACACATTTTCTTTAAAGTATATCTAAAGTAATGGGTACTGCGGGGTTTGGGGGGAGGGGTGTTTGTTTTTTATACACTATTGTTTGTTGAAGATACATGCTAGCATGCGTGGAAGTCAGAGGGCAACTTTGAGGACTTGATTCTTCCACCCTCTTGAGAATCAAACTTAGGTTGTCAGGGTTTTACCTTGGAAACAGCAAGCAATTCTGCCCTGTCTCCCCCCCCCCCTTTTTTTTTCAACTCATAACATTTCTCTCAAATGTAGTTATCCCTTGCGTTTTTCTGCACTATCTTGGATTCCTTCTCCTGGATATTGTATGTGTTCCTTATCACTTATCCTCCTCATTGTAATGCTGCTACTGCCATACTTGTTATATTGTGACTGGTTAAATTATTTGGTGAACCCTGGGGTAGATTGCTTAAGAACTTTCCATATCCTTGCTGATATTTAACTTTGCTTTCATTTCTGTATATTCCTAAGTTAAATAAAGACCTTGAGTCATTATCTGCTATTAGCTATTCTTTATCTGTCCAGTCAGAACTGGTTTGCCTTGTTGATGTCATCCCAAGTTGTTGCCATGCCATTTCTCAGTTTAGCTCCTATTTTCTGTGTAGGTTCTTCCTCTTGGTTTTTATTTTGTATTTTTGAGATATTCAAAGTTGGAACCCGTTTTCCATCATTGAATGACTCTTCCTGGGGAGATATGAGCAAACATCTACTTATCCCAGATAGGGAACCCCCAACAACAGATCAAAGTACAGATATTAGAGTCCAACTTGGTCAGCCAAGGGGTTTTATTAGGGTTACTTTTACAGTATAGGTGAAAGGTTACAGGAGCAAAAAATGACAGTTGCGCCACCAAAACTCACATCGGTATTAGTGACAGCTTATGAAACCTGGAGGCATGAGCTTCAGCTATCTCACCTGGGCTAGCTTGAGCCTTGTCTAAGGTAGATCGATAACTAAGATAACTTTTCTAAGTGTGGCCTGTGCTCCTTACTGCTTGTACGAGCTTAAAGAGGTAGAAGGAGCATGGTGAATCAGTTTCAGGGATTTCCTGAGCTTAAGGAGCTTCCCGCAGTATGGAGATTCTGCTTCCCCTTCGAATGAGCTTCCATGCAAATAGGATGTTTTATCTCCGAGGACATCACTATACAATGCTTTAAAATTTTGAAGGTATTGATACTTTGTAGTTTTGCAGATGTTATGAAATGTCATCATGTACATACCTCGAGACAGATGAACATGTTTTGTGCAAGTCATGGTGAACTCAGAGTGGATCCCACCCTTTTGTAGAAAACCTTTCTTGCCTTATTCGTTAATAATTTCCTTTGATGGCATGATTGTGACAGTCTTATCAGGCTTGGCAGCAAGCACGTTTACCCACTGAATCATCTAGCCAGCCCATTTTTCAGGCTTTATTTTAGGAAAGATGATTACCCCAAGTTGGTTTTCCTAACATTTTGAAAGTGTTGTTTTGAGGGTAATGGCTCCCTGTTTCTTGACTGCCTTTTTGGAAACCTTAAATGTGTCTAATGCTTTTACTCCTTACATAAAGTTTTTCTACCTTGTAGTGGGATTATGGAATGTTGTAAATATTTGTCCATCCTACTGATTTAATAAAAATCTGATTGGCCAGAGGCAGACAGTGTGTGGGGGCTACCAGACTAAGAAAACTAGGAACATCTCAGAGCAGAGCAGAGATGCCACAGAGATGCTAGGAGACGCAGAGGAAAGAAAGTGAATGCTGCTGAGATGAGGGTCTGTGTGATTCTGTGGGACTGTGTCTCTGTTGGACTGCCAGTCAAACCTCATACAACACTACTTTTTTGGTTTTGAGCATTCCTTGTTAAAGTTTTTTTTTTTTTTTTTTTTTTCTGAGACAGGATCTTACTATATAGCCCTGACTGGCCTGGAACTCACTGTGTAGACCAGCCTGGCCTTTAACTTACAGATACTGCCTACCTCTGTTGTGCTGGGATTAAAGGCGTGTGCCTTTAATTTAATTTAATTTAATGCCTGACATTTCATTTTTGAGACAGGGTCTTACTGTAGCCCAGGTTGAAATGGATTTACAATTGTCTCGAGGGTGGTGGTGGAGGAAGGCAGACAAAATACATGAAATTAGTTTTCAAAATCCCAGGCCTCAGATATTGAAAGAAACTGATTCCTAATAAATTGTCCAGTTTATGCTTTACAAAGAGATTTCACCGAGGCTGGAGAGATGTTCCAGAGGTTAAAAGCACTGACTGTTTTTCCAGAGGTCCTGAGTTCAGTTCCCAGCAGCCACATGGTGACTCACAACCATCTGTGATGACATCTGGTATCCTCTTCTGTGCACTGTATACATAATAAATAATTTTTTTTTTAAAAAAAAGCAAAGAGATTCCACCCTGTGGACCAGAAAGCAGGGGATGGGCCTTATTGGAGCCTGCCTTTATGAATCAAAGCTAGGAAATAGAAGCCTAAAGAACTCAGGAGATCTGCAGGTAGGTCTTAAGGATTCCACTGAGTATGGATCTGATGAAAGGCCATAGTAAGCAGAAACGCTTACTGTAATCTTGAGTCCTGTGTGATGACATGCTAGCTTTTGAGTTGTTGAAGGCTCGTGGTCTAGCAGTACATTCCAGAAGGTTTTACCTGATAATCACAGGATATTAGGACAAACTGAGGTGGATGATAGGTGGATATTAAGTAGACCAAAGATTAATGGAGATAATTTGGCTCTGGATCTAACAAATTCCAAATCTCCACAGTCAATCAGTCTTGAATTTTTACGAGTTATGAGATTTTTCTGGAAAGTCAATTTCCCTGGAGACGCACCAAGGTCAAGTTAGAAAGCAAAGGGAACAGAGGAGAGTATGGCTCAGGGTCTGGATGGTGATTGCTATGTGATACACATTTAATTTCAGTGGGCTCTGGGTAACAGGAATGGTCTTCAACTCTCAAGTGACTGGCCCTGGGCTTTGTGTACAAGTTAGATAAAGGAGAAGAGGGGTCTAGGATTGATTGGGTTATATATGGAAAAACACACTGGCAGACACAGTCTTTGCAGCACTCTGGGATTAGCAAGTACCCAAAATATCAAAGCATTTATAAAGTTAAAAAAGAAAAGATTGATCACAGACAACACTAAAACACAATCAGGGCTCTTTGTGACAAACC